>JAJJHQ010001124.1:485331-565825 GCA_021223825.1 Drosophila ironensis
CCGGTTGACGTAATGTTCCTTCTCTAACAGCTGGGTTTTGCACCAGCTGGGAACACTATCTGAGACAAACTGGAATAATTCCCCAATATCGAGGTTTTCCACCAACCGGGTACACTTCTCAGTCGGCTACCAACCCATTGTCATTGAGGTAATATTAAACATTCAACCACTAGTAAAGTCCTTCATTTATTCACATAATAGGCAGGCTACTTAATGCGGTTTTTGAATGTGTCTTTAGCTAAAACGTAAGTTGTTCCATCTCTATCAGCCGGGTTTCCCACCCCAACCGTTGGCCAGTGCTGCCCATTCTTTTCGAATTCAAAAGGAAGGGCCCGCCTCTGTTGGCTCGTCTGATTGTCGGATCGTTCTTGCCAATTGAGGCCTCTTGCCGTGCCTGGCGTTGCAACAGCCGTTCATTGATTGCCGCAATTAAAAGCTGATCACTTCAATTGGTTTGTTTTTGCGCCGGCCCTGATTTGCATTCGCTGATTTAAGGCTTCCTGCTGCACGGAAATGCATCGGAAATGGCGCATATTTCTTGTCGCTTTTCGCTCCGTCCGATGATCAGTGTCAAGTTTTCGTCTGCTCCATCATTTTCAAGCACTTGACCACAAAACAATCGCAGCGGATTCTTTCATTTCTGGCGTTTATCTTGCGTTTTTCTTGTGTTTTCCTCTCGTGTCTTGTGTGTTTTTTGGCCCTTAACGGCGCGAATCGTTCTTCTTCTCGTCTTCCGGCGCTTTGGCTCATTAGCATATATTTATGAGTATGTACGCTTGCCAACTCCAGGCACCAACAGAAAAACAAGCCGAAACCCGAAAACCGAAAACCGAAAAGCGAAAAACGAAACCCAAACCGAAGCACCACGCTCCGATCGTGTGTTTTCAAGTTTTCCGCGCCTCTGATTTTCACATTTCATTCGCAAAAGCGCTGCCGTCGCGAAAGGTTGCTCGTTCGCGTTCTTCCCCCGAAAAGCAAAAACCGAAAAAACTCTGCCGGAATTTCGGGCGCCATCCTTCGATCGATTTAATGCGCATTGACCTCCCGCAAATGACTTAACGAAAACGCTTGGTTTTTTAGCGATTTTGGCGAGCGGGGGATACGAAACCAAACCGCCACTGGTTTTTCGGATATGGCTGAGCGTTATGCTTCAGAGGGTATGATCTATATGCGGTCCGTGCTGCTGTTTAATTGTGCCCTGGCGTTTAAATCAAAATAAGTGCGTCTAAATGCGAAAACAAAAGGCTGACATTGTGGGCGAGCAACATATTTTTGGCTGCGATCGTTGATAATCCAGATACGCTTCAAGCACCATTTCACATTATCTGCCAGGGGAAGAACTTAGGCAACAAACTGGCAACAAAGTGCCAGCGGTTTGGGTGCAAAAACAAAAAACAAATGACTCGCAATGCAATTGCCTGGGCAATTAATTAGTGCATAAACACACGAGTTACCCGGCGGAGGGTGCAGCTGCCTTCACTTCGCTTTTCCACCCGCGTTTCGCGCAAAATGTAACTGCAGGAAAGTCAGCCACAAGAGCCGCAAATTATGACGCAAAGTGCACCAAATCGGGCCACCAGCTGAGGGAATAATACTATTAGTTTCCAATTTATGCAACCTCACCGCAGTGCGCTTGTTGCCGCAACAAAAGAGCGATTAGTGCGCTCGCCGCAATTGTAATAGCCAGAAAATTGTCTTCA
Source organism: Drosophila ironensis (assembly GCA_021223825.1). Lineage (NCBI taxonomy): Eukaryota > Metazoa > Arthropoda > Insecta > Diptera > Drosophilidae > Drosophila > Drosophila ironensis. The sequence goes on from JAJJHQ010001124.1 coordinate 487,032, forward strand.
AAAATTCCCCCAAAACGGGCCCATCAACGCATCGTTATGGCGTCCAATCGTCATAGTCCGGCCTTAATTGCTCTGACCACCTTGTGGCTGCTGCTGCTGCCGATCGCCTTGGTCGGAGGCGCCTCCCCCGCCCTATCATCATCATCATCATCAGCACCGAAGTCCGTGAGCATTGAGCTGCGCCGCCGGAGGAACTTCCAATGGAACGGCATTGAGGTGAGTTCGAGTCCAAGTCCAAGTTAAGTGCCTGTCGCAGTCGCAGTCGCAGTCCCATTGCCAGTCCCGATATCAATCAATCGCCTGTCATTGGCTCGGTGTCGCGGGAAAAATGATATATTTGCAACAGCCTGCGCTTGCCACACAAAGCAGGCGATTGTCAAAGCAAAAGTGTCATTTGGCTGCTGGCAAAACTGTGTTAATTGAGTTGAGGGAGGCCTAAAACGCAGGAAACTATAATGAGCCATTAAAACCACACAAATCTTGGATTATTTATGAAGAACATTTTATATAATCGATTTAGCATGACCTTAGGCCTTATAAATAACCTTATAAAGAACATAACTATGAGCTTTGTAAAAGATCTTATGCTTAAATAGCTATATTTTCTTTACTGCCAGAAAGAATTTTAAGTTGTGGATATATCATATTTTTATTAAAACATTCACTACACCACATGAGCATTTATTGAGGATAGGAAGCCTCTGAAACCTAGGCAGTTATATTATTATTGATACTATTTTACTTTAAATTCAATTGATCTGATGCCTTGAGATGCAATTTTTGTGTTTCACTGGACACCAGATTCCATACAAAGTTTCAGCTGCAAAAAACTTGAATGCCACTTTAAATACTTCGGGGAAATTGTACCCCAAACTATTTGGTTCACTTGAGAATATGTTCCGCGGTGTAGACCCCCACATGGCGTATGATTAACCCATTTATCGCGACAACAGGTGATCATATGCGAACGCATCAGGTCACCAGTCAGCCGACAAAAATTGCCACATACACAGAACATGGACATAAAACAAAAAGCAACCACAAAAAGACTACAAAGAAAACACATTTTCTGACTCAACTTCGATTTGCTGAGCTCAGCAGAAAAGTCGGCGGCGGGAGCTGGATTTTAGAATGGAAATACCAGGGGGGAGGGGAGGCCTGGGAGGGGGTCTGGAACAGCAATGGCAAATAAAAAAATATAAAAAATAAAGCGTTAAATGACCTCTGCGCAGAATTGGGCGGTGGAAAATGTGTTTGTTATTCGAGAACCACAACCTAATAAACATAAACATTTTGCAAGCAAGGCGACAACTTGTCGGATTACAAAAGTCTCGGGTGGTGTCCCGGTTTCCTCGCCTTCGGACGCATTTGTGTGCACAGAAAGATAAATGGTGTGGCTTTTGATTTCCATCGAGAAACTATTGCAATTTAAAGGATTAAAAGAATGGCAAACCAGGGTTTCTTCAAGGTTCCTTTCTACACAAAGTTTTACATAAAGACAAGGTCTGTTTATCCAAAAGTTTAATAGTATATGGATCCAGAATTTGTTTCAGTGCACTTTCCTCCTAAATTTTGCCATTACTTTGAGCCTCGGCAGGCGTCGCAAGGTCTCTTGTGAACGCTTTGGGAATGCATCCCATATCGCGCGATTACAAAGAATTCTAAATAGTTTAGGGAGCAGCTGGTGCAACTTGCAGCTGCCACAAAATCCCAGCAGATCAAGAGTTCCCAGACAATGAAAACTGGAAGAGTGACAGGCGATTCTCTGCTCCTCTGCTCCCCTTGCTTGGCTTTTCGGCCAAGTTATTGACCTTCTGCTTAGAATCTCTTGTCTTGGTTACGCTGTTGATTACGTGATCTGCCCCTTCGTACAACTTGTTTGTTGTACTTTTCCACACACTCCTTGGAGGCTCTAAATTGGCCCGAAGACAATTTTCTGTGATATAATTTTCACGTGTTTGTTTCAAGTTTTCGCTTGTTTTTTCTGGCTCTTTTTTCGCCATTGTGCCCACGGGTCACGCAAAATTTCATCACATAATCAGCTCGGCGGTGCGATTACAGTGAGCATGCCTGCATTTTCCACCGTTTTCCCCTTTTCCCCAGCTTCTATTATTGTTGCTGCTTTGGCGCGGGCTTTTCCGGCAATCGCCCGGCTCTTTCATGTTGATTTGGCATTATTATGCTGTTGCCCTTGCGACCAATTAGTGTCCATTTCATTGAACATTGTTTGCATTTGATAAAGTTCAGCGGCTAGTTTTGGGCCACTCGGTGAGGTAGCAGGTGAGGTAACACCGGAGGTTCGAAAGGCTAAACTTTTGGCAAAAGTAAAGACAGTTCAGATGAAAGTCTTATATTTACTCAACTATAATTAAGCGGGAAGTGTAAAAGTTAACGTTTAACTCAATACAAGCAGTTACAGATAAAGTAATTTAGTATAGTAATGGCTTGACTTTCAGATGTTAGAATCCTATCTTTAAAACCTCCTATGCTTCTCCAATAAAATGAGTTGAAAGCAGACAATCCCCTTCGAATTTTCCAAAAGTAAAGCCCAAGCTTTTACCCGCTGCCCCGGCCAGCCACGCCCCTTCGCACAGCATTACAATGTCGATAATAAATATAGACGCATTTGCCGCAAACGCCAATTTGCAACACCTTCTCTTCGCGGCTGGAGGCGGAGTTTCCAACCGAACACAGGCCAAATAAAAAGCCGAACCGCTCTTCACGCTTCGCTGCCATAAAACGCGCTTTTCCACAAGCAAAGCAACATGAAAATAAAATCACACGGAATAAAAACTAAATAAAGCCGAATGGAAACTGTTACAACAAATTAAATTAAATAATCGGGCAAACAGGCGCACGCATCGCGAATTAGGCTATATATGTATACTATAGTACATACACTCCGATTTCGAATAAAATGTGCTCTTCTGGTTGCTGCAACAACCTTTCCAGCGGGTGACCCCAACCAGCTGTTTGAGGTGTCTAATTGGGGTTTTCTTCAGCGAGGTACAAATTTTCCATTGTCTGATCGTCTGGGTGAAAGTATTTCGGGGGGAGGGTGGGCTGGCGGCTTGGAAAACCCTTCTCTCGCATCTGCCTTGGTCTGTTTAACGCTTTGCTGGCCATGTTACACTTTCCGCTTTGCATATTAAACAACATCTTTCCCGGCTCTTTCTCTTTTTTAACTTATTTTAATGTTTAATGCCTTTGCAGCTGGACGAGAGTTCTGTGCTGGAGCATCTGAGGGAGCACGAGAAGGCGCTGATCTTTGGCCCGCGATTCGGAAAAGAGGGTAAGTGTTGGCCCCCGGGCACTGGCTTGTGAAGATCTTTAACTTTGACCCACATGCTGGGCGGGCTAGTACATACACGGTGCTGCCCTGGCACATGAAAGGCTTGCACTCGCAATCTTACAATAATCCCATCAACTTTAGTTAAATACGTAACGTTGGGTTTATATTTGAAAAGGTTGCACCAACTGAAACCAACAATGTGACACTTTTAATCAATAAATAGAGGGCGTTCATATGTTTTCCATCCCTTCTTTCTAACACTTGTTAAGGGCTCAATAAGTTCAACTACAATAGAATTTTATATTATCCCTAAATCGCTACAAATATCTGTAATTAACCCTTATAATTACACTGTTGCCGGCCAAGTTTACGTATATTTCGCGCCGTACGACTAGCCCCTCCTAGCCATGACCCATAACACAAACTGCAACGTGTCATTAGGCAGGCAGCCAAAACATCAGCAACTGCAATCAATGAATGCTAAACTTGAACTGCTACCTCCAGGGTGGAGGTGGAGGTGGAGGTGGAGGTGGTGGTTGAGGGGGGGTTTCCTTGGGGCAGGCGTGGAAATCTGTGCAGTTGTTGTGGCATTGATTCATGGCAGGCACTTATGTTGTTTGTTTACCTGCCAGCGCCCGAATTCAAGCTCGTGCACTTGTTGGCCCCGCAGGAGGCGCCTTCCCATCGCGAGGATGAGGGCCACATGGACGCGAAAATGCACCGAAGACGTCGGCGGCGCAGTTTGCCGGAGGCACAAGGTGAGTGGAGCAGTTGGCAGTTGGCAGTCCCGGGAATGCATCCAGAGAGCAGCGCAGCGGCAGTTCGTGCTGCTCCAGTTGCGGTCACTTTGCGAAAATGTTAAATTAATTCGCAATGCATTCGACAGATGACGGTGGGTCCGATGAGGTGGAGGCGGGCGAGGAGGTGGGCGCCGAGGTGGAGGCGAGGCTGCAGCTGCAACAGTCCCCGCAGCTGATCGACGACGCCTTCATCTTCATCCGGCGAACCGAGAACGGAACGCAGTTCGTGGAGCATTCGCCGCAGCTGCTCAAGCGGCTGGAAAGATGCTTCTACCGCAGTCCGGCGGCTGCCCTCGATCTCTGCGAGCCCGGCAGTGTGGTGAGTGCACCGGGAACAAACTAACAAACTATGCTTAAGAATTTAACAATATCAAACTAATATTAAACTAATCATTGCTTTGCTAGATTTGGAATTTCTAGTTCCCAAAATAACCCAAATGTGATGAATTTTATTCTGCTTTGTTTGTAAAATATTCCAAGTATTCCCCATAAACACCAATTTGAATATGACCTTTAAGAATACCCAATTTATGGGCGTAAAATTTCTAATTGAATCCTGATTTGGTTTACTAAAAATCGAATGATCGCTTGCTGAATGCATTTTCACGGCTCGTTTTCCTTGCAGCGCGGCGTGTTCCAGCAGAACGCCAGCGACTTTGTGGTGCACCCGCTGCCCGCCCGCTTCGGCAGCGGGACGCATGTGCTCTTCCAAGCGAGATTGGACAAGAACCAGCACCACAGCGTACCATCGCCGCCGTTAGACAGCCAGCTGCAGTTCGAGCCCGATGCGGAGGAGTTCAACGAACCGCGGCGCCGACTGCGCGCCCAGTCGCCGGCTCAGGCCCCTTTGAGATTGCGCTTCCAGCCACGACACCATCATCATCATAATCATCATCAGCATCAGCATCAGCGCAGAAGGCGGCGCTACATAGGGAATCCCCCGCGCTCCCGCTGGCCGGAGATCCCCGAGGAACTCTTCGTCGAGACAGCAATCTTTGTGGACAGCGATCTGTATGCGCACATGCAAAGGAACTTTCCCACCAACACGGATGGCAAGCTGATCAGCTTCGTGATGGCCATGATCAATGGTGTGCAGCTGGTGTACCACCACCACACACTCGGCCGCAGGATCAACTTTGTGCTCAAGCGCCTCGAAATCTGGAACACCACAGAGCCCCCGGGATTGTCGCGTTCCGTGGATGTGGAGCAGTACTTGAACAGCTTCTGCATGTGGCAGGAGCGCCTGAATCCCGCCTCCGACGACGATCCCCTTCACTACGACCATGCCCTGATCCTCACCGGCCTTGATCTGGTCACGTTCCCCAAGCCACCGGCCAAGCCCAACAGCCAGGTTGTGGGCCTGGCTCCCGTGGCCGGCATGTGCACGCCCACCTTCTCCTGCACCATCAACGAGGCCAAGAACTTTGAGAGCGTTTTCGTGGTGGCCCACGAAATCGGACACAAGTGAGTAGGGCCGGGTTACAGTTTTGATATAGTCGTAATTTATGTTTTCAGTTTGGGGATGCGTCACGATGCCAAGGAGATCAGCTGCGATCCCACGATGCATATTATGTCCCCGAAACTGGGCACCGGCAAGGTGACCTGGTCGAAGTGCTCTCGCACTTTTCTGGAGGACTTCCTGGCGTGAGTTTCCTATAAACAACTGTGTCGAATACCTCTATATGTGTTTGTTAAATTTACCAGAGATCGCCAAGCGGAATGCCTGTTCGATCGCGGCCAGTTCGTGGGCAACCTGGACCACTCGGCGGGCGGAATTCTGCCGGGCCAGCGTTTCGATGCCAACCAGCAGTGCATGCTGCGCTTCGGCAAGAACTTCATGAAGGATACCTCCCAGAGCCAGAAGGAGATCTGCCGGGACTTGCACTGCCGCCAGGATGGTTCCCGGTGGACCTCGCACCCGCCCCTGGACGGCACCGAATGTGGTGATAATATGGTAAATAAAATCCCTCAAAACCTTTCCAAGAACACAGGTAACCTGTGCTTTTCAGTGGTGCCGAGGGGGTTCCTGCGAAACGCGATCCTCGCAGAAGGCCAACTATTACAGCCACAAGCCGTGGCCCCAGGGCAGCTCCACGCACGAAAAGTACACCTCCAGGCCGCACAACCTACCCTCGTTCCTGCACGACTACAATCCGGCGGGCAATGAGCTGCCCGGAACCGCCAACAATTGGGGCGAGTGGGGCGAGCCGAGTGCCTGTGAGTCGAGCTGTCTGTACGGCGCATCGCGTCGTCTCCTGGAGGGCAGCACCGGCCTGCGAACCTCCAACCGCAGTTGCCTGAATTACCGCAACCGCTGCATGGGCCGGGACCGACGCTTCGAGACCTGCACCACCCATCAATGCCACAAGGTGGCGGTGCAAACGGTCGAGGACTTTGCCACCAAAGTCTGCACGCGGGCGAGCTCGTTGGACAAGGAGCTCACGGGCGAGGGCCTGCAGCTGAGCACGACGCCGGAGAACTCCTGCCTGGTGTTCTGCCGGACACGGAACAATGGTACCAAGTCACGGAAGTGGACTTTCCCGGACGGCACCACCTGCCGCTCCAAGCACCACAGTCCCGAGCACATCACCTACTGCATTGCCGGGCGCTGCGAGCTTTTCACCTGCGACAATTCCACGGCGAACTTCTTCAGGATGGACAGCGGGTTCTGTCGGGAAAAGTCTCTGCGCCCGCCCAGGGACTCCTCGGATCAGGAGAGTAGGCAGGAGGTCAGCCACAAGCGCTATGCGGAGCGTCAGGAGGGCATAACGCCCCGGAGTCCACATGAAAATGGTTGGGTTTCTTGCCTCGAGCACCTAGGAAATAATGTCTAGCATTTCATTTCTATTTATAGACGTAATCAAGTTTGCTCCTCCACCGCAAAACAATTACATTGGCGGCGGTGGAGTTCCGCCGTTCAAGCTGAGATCCCACCCAAAACCCTACATCCCGGATCTGCCCAGGGCTCCGCCGCCCGCCTCTGCCTCCCTGATAGCCTTGGACCGGCGCTCGTCGGGGGAATCCGAGTGGGAGGCGCTGCCGGGCTGCCACTCCAACTGCATGACCGACTCCAAGGGCATCCAGGTGGTCACCTCGCGGATCAGCGGGGAGGAGAGCATCCAACTCTGTTCGCATCGCGTGCAGCCCTGCGAGCGCCTGCTGACCGCGGCGGAGTTTGCGGAGCAGACCTGCTCCAGGTACCGGCACAAGGTGCGCGGCCTCTCGGGCCATGGCTCCCAGATCTCGGCCAGCATCGATGAGCCGGACAGGAGTTGTCGGGTGGGCTGCCAGGACGAGCGGATCAAGTTCCGGTACTACCTGGTGAACGGCCGCAACGGTCACTTTCCACTAGGCACGCGCTGCTCGCCCGTGGCCAAGCGGTATTGCGTTTATGGAAAGTGCCTGGAGTTCGGAGACGATGACCTGCCCCTGGACAAGGTGCACATAAGCTTGGGCCAACTGAGGATGGGCTTTCCGCGCAGGAAGAGGAGCTTGCCAGACGAACCGTCTCTGTATTATCGAAACACATTTTCAAGTGAGTCGGAGTCCTTTTGAATCTTCACTGAATCATTTGCCAACTGTTTCTTTTAGACTTTTCCTCCGAAAACATCGAATTCAATAAGCCCATTCACGTCTCCGCAGACGAACTGAGTAGCAAGAGCCAATTCCCTTAGTCGCCTAAGTTCTAAGTTCTAGTATAAGTGTCAAGGCTAACCCGAAAAAGCAAGAGCTGCCGCTAAATGTAGGTATAAGTTTATAGGAGGACAACAAGAAAAGCTGCTACTTTAAAAATATATGCGAAATAATCTTAAATGTAAGCAAACGTGTCCTTTTCTTGGAACTTATCTTAGAGATTTTTCTAAACAGTTTCAGGACATACGGGCAACTGCTTCTAAATAGCTTGAATTCTTTGTTTTTTTAACATACTAGTCGTATTCAATAACTTGAAATCAGTGTTTATACAACTGCATATGCCCAGCAAATATTTGCAGTTAGTGACAGTAAAATTAAAATTACTGTGATGGAAAAGCCACCGCCTGGGCTGCAAGAGCCTCGACGATTTCCCATCAGAAACACATTTTTTGTGTATTGCTGCTTTTTTGGCGTTCGCATGCAAACGATGGCAGCAATTACCAATACTCAATACCTAAAAGGGTAACGGAATCGCCCCAAACATTCAGGTACACGAACAAACAAAAAACAGAGGCTTTCCGAATGCCGAGCTGGTGTGCGTGAAGGAAAAAATTAGATAAAACACCTACGAAACGCTGAATATGCCGCAGTCTGAAAGGAAAGCGCGCGCCGTGCAAATCGAGCTGAGAACGAGAGCAAAGCTCCGAAAAAATAACACAAATATCCCGAAAGGCAACGGAAAATCGGAGAACGGAAGTCGGAAGCGGAAAAGTGAAGTGTATGCAAATTGTAGGTGATTTTGTGACTTCCGTGGAGTTGAGCTACCCAATGCAGGGTCATCGAGTGGGTCACACAACCTGCCAAGTTCAATGCACTAGTCCCCCCGATGCATTTCATGCAAGAACGAAAGGGCACTGAGACTTTTGAATAATTCATAAATCCCAAGGCCTAATTGAAGATAAATTTACCCAGACCAGCGGTTCGAGTTTGGACTAATTGGCATTGACGTACCTATGCCTCCCGGGGGAGCGCTTCAAATTTGGGTCACTAGTAATTTTTTCGGGCTTGAAGAAATGGAAAACCTTGAAAATAACTCACGCACATCTCGCGGGAAAACTGTGTCAAGTCGGTGCCCCAAAACATGTTGACCTCACGCAATTGCGTACTACTCGCACTATATTTTCTGGAATTGAAATTACTCATCTATCGGCCTTTGCGGGAAGCACGTGCTGTCCCTTTTCATTCTTTCTCAAGGACCTTGAGGCAGGACTCCATGACCTGTTCTTTCAAAGGTTTCCCCAACTCCTTCTGAATTCTGAATTTTCGTGTGGGTGCCCATTTCGATAATAAGCCCATTCGAATTCGAAAAATCGATTCAGGGACTAATTGGCTTGTTTTCAACGTGTGTTTTTTCTGCTTTTTGGGCCAACCACCAGCCATCCATTGTGATCCTGTCGCGGCCCGTGTCCTGCCTAATGCAAAACCGCAGCAAGTGCACTAGAAGTCGTGGCAAATTGTAAAATAAATAAATAAAACATAAAACTCACATGTGCGGGCCGCAAGTTGTGTGACTCTCAGAACGCCCCTTGCCCCGGCGAATGCGACCCCCATTTTCCATTCCGTATGCACACACGCAAGGACCTGACCTGAGTGAGAATTTGTCCAGTTGAGCCACCGACCAGCTGCAATCGTCCATTCAGACGTCGTTGAACTTGCCAGGCAGACAGTCCACAGCTCTTCGATTTTTAGAGAACTTTAAAGAACAATAAGACTACAACGAGTGCCTGCGTGTGAAGAAAACAGAGTCCAATGAATCGCGATTGGGGCGAGGTGCAGAGTCGAGGACTCTAGAAACCTGGCCAAAGGATATTCGGAGCCAGTCCTGGAATATTACAAAGCAAAATGCCGCCAAAGCGGAGAAGACGATTCCAAGGCCTCTATTACCATTCATCGGCGCCCAAAGGTGAGTCGGATAAATACATATATGCTTTAAAGCATACATACATACGTTATGTACACATGTTACTTAAAAAATGTTCAATATCATTAAGAATAAATTGAACTAAATTTTCAGCAGGTTGTATTTCCTTTTGCCATTCCATATACTCGTATAAAACAAACTTGGGAGTTGGAAATTAAAGGTTACAATTCAATACTGATTTGGTTGAATTGGTTTCCCTTGAATTGCTAAGAATTTTTCCGAGTGTTCAAAGCCTCATATTCATATTCATTCATCCTAATTGAGGGAAATTGTGGTGACAACACGCCAGGACCGAGAGTCGAGGAGTGTTGGAGTTTTTCGTTGGCCAAAATTTGCATATTGCGTGTCGTTAAAGGGTGCTAGCTCAACAAGTTACATGGCCCGCGGGGCGATTGCCGCCACATTAAGTGGCAAACACTAATGCGCCATTTCCGTGGCACTTTCGAGCGGTTTTTATTGCCACTCAATTGTGTGTCGGGTGCGCATTCTTGGGGGGAATGGATAAATCCATTTAATGATTCACCGCCGCCAACTAATTTACATGTCACTACTCCGCGACCAAATGTCACATACCTTCTGCTTGCTGGAAGGTGTGAGACGACCTTGACACACACGGTATGCGGGTGTAGTTTCTTTTCGAAAAGAAGTTTCCTTTGAAGGCGAAGCTATTCGACGGGCGAACCTAAAGGTATGCTATGAAAATGTTTACAAATATGCTGAGGGCCCCCGTTGGGGAATACTAATCAACGTGCCATCCAAATGGAAATTCTATTTTCACACATATTTGTTCATGGGTCAGTTGTAATGAAAATGTTGAGTTTATATAATGTGCCCCTCAATACTCTATATATGGAGTATATAGGACGGGGCTATTTATTCAGAAGTTGAAAGAGCGCGAACAGGACGCAATTATTCCTCCTCCTTCGCTTTTCGCCAGCCAGCGCTGGCTTTTGACCACAACACGGGGCCAAACTCAACACCTTTCGTTTGGGCCAAGAATTTAGTTTGCCAACGTGGCTCAAGCTGGACAGACGCAGCAAACCTTGAAATAGAAACGTTTCGAAAGGTAAAAGTTACAAAGTAGGCTAAACTGCTTGTCTCACTCATAGTCCACATTATCCACATACAATATATGTGTTCAGGTACTTTGAACATATACAAAATATAACATTAAATACATCGAGTACAAGCGAAAATGCCTATTCCACTTGCAGTCATGCCGATGAATGGACAGACGGGCGCTCAGAACGGACGCAAGAAGCGCGATAACGATGGTGCGTATGAAATCTGCTGCTGCCTGGTGTTCGTTTCCGTTTCCGTTTCCGGTTTCGATTTTCATTCCTTCCCGCCAGTTGTTGATTTTCCCCCAAAAAAAAGAAAAGGAAACCATACTCTAACCATGCTTACGCCCTCGATTTTCTCGACGAAAAAGTTAAGTTGCCCACCGACCTTGAAGCTTTTCAAAGTTTTCACTTTTCCGGGGCGGAAATTGTCTCAAGTTTTCACTAATGCCACTTTAAGCGAGTCGCAAAACTTGAGCATTCATTGCAATTCTTCCTCGAACTCGTTTAATTTAGTTTTCAGTTTTTGGGCTGCTCGGCCTCTCTTTCGCCAAATTGCATGCAAGCACGAATTTCGGTTTCTTTCGGGCGGCTAAAATGAAAATGGAAATCGCAGGCTTCAAAGGGGGACCCGGGAGGTTCCCTGCTGGGGAAATTAATTTCCACGTTTTCAATTTCCCAATCCTTTTGGGGGTAATAGATTTCTCCGTGAAGCTATCCACCATCAGGATCTGGATGCACGAGAAGGACATTGGCAAGTTGACTCGCATTCTGTGGGCGGGACAGGGCAACCGCCTTTCCCAGCAGGCTAGCAATAATGGGCGTGTCAAGCGCTTCCTGGCCGCCGTTCCCCACGTTATGGTAAGAATATCCAGCTATCTGATTACTCGGGGGCCACCCATTTACACTCACTTCTCCCAAAACCCCGCGAAAAGAATGCCATCAAAGACCTACACCAGGCTGTGATCGACAACAACCTGGAGAGCGTTCAGTCGCAATTGGAGCCGCCGGTGCCAAGCGCCCTGGTTACCTGCAAGGATGGCAACGGCTTGAACATCGTCCACAAGGCCGCCGGTCTCGGTCACACCAAGATCCTGGAGTATCTGGTTGGCATCTGGCCGGAGGGGGCCCACGAGACGGATATCACGGGCAAGACGGCGCTCCACTGGGCGGCCAGTGCCAAGAACAACATGCGCTGCTACACACTGCTTACCCAAGCCGGGTGCGATGAGGAGGCGGTGGATTATGTGAGTGGTTTCGGGGATTGTTTATTCTTTATTTGGGCTATGTTTTGGGGGAGTGCAGGAGTCGTGGGAGAACTTGAAAAGGCGCAGAAGTTCTAGTTATGAAAAGATATAATTTAATATACCACTTGTATTACCCCAATAATCTAAAATCAAAATCTAACACAATAATACTAAGCTAAGGTATTATAAAACCTAATAGGTCTTACCTCCCCGAACATACTAGAATCTAGATTAAGTACGAACACCTCCACCCTCAAGGACAAAATTACGAGTAGCTTAAAATATACCTCAGAGTGGTGGGTTCTTGTTTTAGTGCCCATCAAATTGTTTCGAGAGGGAGTGGGTGATGGTTTTGCGGTGGCTTCGGTGGTAGGGCGGCAATTAAAATGATTCATTGCGGCAATTTCAGAAAATGAAGACACCCTCGTACTATCGCCACAAGCCGCACGAAATCGAGCGCGCCTTCCTGGTTTATGTGCCGGAGGCCCCGCGCGTCTCCCCCGACAGCGTCACCGACTGGGAGGCCTTGAGCGATGACAATGGCGGTGACAACGCCGGGGGAGGGGACTCCAGCTCCAAGGTAGATTCCCGCAGCTATTTGCCAACTCTTGGCCCCCAGTAATCATCCTTTCCATTGCCTAGAAACTGGACATGAAGGCCCTGCCGGCTGTGAATGGTCGCAAATCGCTGGACGACAGCCTTGAGAATACCTCGGAGCTGGACACCAACGATGGGTGAGTTGAGTTGAGGTGGAAAAGCGGTTTTTGGGTTGTTGGGGACGTCTTAGACCTCTCCGCACCCGGCTTAGAGTTTTGGCTGCTGCTGTTGATGCTATTCAATTTTTGTGTTTATTTTCTGTTAATTTGGGGCATGGCTTTGAGAGAGAATTTTTTGCATTTTGAACCATCGCAGTACGAGTGCCAATGAGGAGGACGATCTCTCCAAAGCGGATGTAGACCCGGAACCGGAACCGGCAGCGGAACCGGAACCGGAAGTGGCCGCATCGCCATTGCAGCGCCGACCGGAAACCCCGGCCACATTCAACACTCTCAATGGCGATGGCGATGGGGACGATAGCGAGGAGGCCGAGGTAAGTGCTGTGTGGCAAGGCCTCGTTTTGCTTTGGCTATTTTGTTTGCTTTCGATGGTTTAGCTAGCGGCTTGCTTGCACGTNCCCCCCAAAAAAAAAAAAAAAACCATCTTAATATTAACTGCTTTCGGTGTACTAATCAGCTTTTTCTGGGTGCCTGGGTGTTGTGGAAAACTCTGTGAAAGTAAGCCATTGTCGGCTCTAGCTTTTCCTCCCTCTTCCTTTCTCTTTCTCTTGCTTTCTTGCTCGGCACTCTGCGCTTTTTGTTTAGAGCTATAAAAAACAAAACAAAAAAACAGCAAACCCTTCGCATATATTGTACATATAGGATCGAAGATCGAAGGAGTGTAGAACGAATACACCTGAGTCCAGCTGGAAAGCAATCAGTCGACAATTGTTTACTTTTACAGAATATTGCAAGAGCTGTAAGCGTGGACGGAGGCGGTGAAGGCGGCGAAGGAGGCGTGGCTGCAGAAGATGGAGGAGGAGAAGAAGGCGGCGAAGACAATGGCGATGGCGATGGCGATGGCGTCGGAGAAAATGGAGAAGTTTCAGCAATCCTGGAGAATGGCATTGAAGGCAAGACAGATGAGGATGATCAGCAGGAGGATGAGGCTGGAGACCAGCCATCGGAATTTGGGGAACTGGAGGAGACCCAGAGTGAGCTTGAAGAAAACGAAAAGACTGATGCCGAACCGGAAGTGGATTATGAACACTCAGCTGACTCTGATAAGGAAAATGTCGAAATCGAAAATGAAAATGAAAACGACGAGGACGACGACGAGGTACAGATGGGCGTGCTCTAAATCAAAACATTTTGTAGTTTGTTCACATTTTGTATGTGCCGTTCGCTCGCAACCCATTTCTCCCTCTCCCTCTACAATTGTAAACAAATAAAACCAAAAAATTGAACGTTAAAAACCGCAGCAGGCACCAAATTGTCATTCACATACAAAAAGTGTTTGTAACCACTGCAAGAGCCACAACAACCAAGCAACTCCTACTCCAGCAACTTCGCCACCAAATCAACAGCAAATCCGAAGCAACCCCAATAACTATCAAACTATCGCAATCAACCTCGCTTAGATAATAGCCGTCCGCCTAGTGAAATGTTATACATATTTTGTAAAGCTAGTCTCATGTTTTCTTTTTCCAAAAATATACATATTAGCGTGGTTTGAAAAACGAATATAGTATCTGCATAGCAATTACAGTAACCAATTAAAAAATGGAATGCGAAACCTGCAACTTGTGTCTTCTTGCTTATCGTTTTCCTCAATTGCACTCCGGGAATTTCCGCATTTGTAACCGTAACCGTAACCGTTTCCATATCTGTTTTCCCTTTCAGTTTTTCACTACTTTTCCGCTGTGTGTTTTCCCGTCTGTGTTAGATCGAATCAATGCCAGTGTCTGCCCCCAATTTGAGTTTATCGATTCGCTGGAATCAGCAGCTGTTTACCCGCAGATAGACTTTATAATAATGCACTCACTCGCAGTGCAGCACATGTGCATTTTCGCCTTTCACTTTCCGCCAGAGTCTGACATTTTCCGGCTGTAGGGGGAAAGCAGGAAGCCAGAGACGGAGCCTGAGCCTGGGCCGGAGCCAAAGACAAGGCCTGAGGTTGAGTCCGGGTTTTTGGAGTCGACTGTCAGAATGGGAACTGAACATGCAAACGTCAAAAGGCAGTTGCAGGCATTAGATATGTGATATTTGATATTTATAGTAAAATTTTCACATATACTCGCATACTATGCAGAGTATGCGGTCCCTCGAGCGATTCGTTAAGGATAATCGAGTGCAGTGGTGGGCGGATTTTATGGCAGTTGTAATAACTATTTTCAGCTGCATTTCCATTAGGCACCGAACAACAAAAGCGATCAACGAGGCGTATGCGTGATGCGATACGTATACGCAGTGTGGGCTGTAGTGGTTGATTTTTTTGAAGACCCTCTTGAGACTCTGGCATTGTCACCTGTAGCAGCACCTTAGTTCGTGTACAAACTCAACTTTCTCTTTGATGTATAATACTTAATGTTGACGTCCGCACTCTGTAGCCATGTCCCAGAACACAAGTTACCCATTAATCTGAAGTGGCTCCACAACTCTATGCAGGATGTTGTGGCTCCGGAAGGTCAGGCCGAAGATGGAAGCGGTAATGGAGCAGCCGTCCAGGATGACGGCAACGAATCCCTCACCTCCGACATGGCCATCGAGGGCTTTGTGCAGGGAGCACCCGAGGATTTTACAGTTCAGTCTCAAACTGCCGTGGATGAAGTATATAGCAATCTATCCCTTTTCTAACTCTCGTTTATGCCGTGCACTTCACCCATTTATGCAGACCATCAATTTACTTTCGAGCACCAAAACTGCATGCAGTTCGGTTGTGAATTTAATTAGTGATCCATGCAATCTCTTCCGCTAGGACAAGCGCATCCAAAGGATTGTGGAGTCCGGGGACCTGGAGCAGCTGGCGGAGATTGTGCTGAACGGCGACGGCGGTCGCCTGGTGAATCTCAAGTCGCCGGAGCCGGAAATACAGGCCTTTCTCAACAACGTTCCCACTTATATGGTAAGCTAGACGACCGGAAGACGGCCGGAAGGAAGGGATAATTATGGCATGCACCATGTTTCTGCAGGAGAAAATCCATCGCGTGCATGATGCGGCACGTGACGGCGGACTTATAGCAATGCAGCAGGCTCTGGATCGCCGGAAGTTTGCCATTGCTAAGGACGACATATCGCCCAACGGCTCCACGCCGCTGCACGTGGCCGTGCTCTTTGGCCACACGGGTAGGTCTTTCCCCGTTTCCTCATCCACTTCCGGTTCCGCCCTGGAATAGTTCCTCCCATGATTACTATTTTTGTGATTCCACCTCCATCCCGATTTAGACATCGTTCGGTACCTGTCCTCGCGTTTCCCGGAGACCATGACCATTACCGATAATGACGGACGCACGCCGCTTCATTACGCAGCCACAATTAAGGACAACGGTCACTTCTACAACCTGCTGCTGCAAATGGGGGCCAATCCCAAAGCCCTGGACAAGGTGAGTGTGGGTCGAGGAACACAGGGAACAATATAATATATAAATGCCTAAGATTTTGATTGCTTACGACTACTCTCTAATCAATCGCATAAAAATTATTTTTTTAGCAATAAAGTACAAATAATCTAAAGTTTAATAAAAGAACCTTCTTAAAAGAATAGTATTATATTTATCAACAGTTTCGATTTGATATAAATTCGAGAAGTTTCTGGCCATCATTTGAGTGTAGTTCTTGACCAGCTTTAGTGCTTCCTGGTCAAGAATATATGGCTATTTCTAGAAGCTTTAGTGGGAAGCCAGGCAGGTGTGTCCGGCCATCAGCATTTTAAATGACAATTGAAAATTGTTTTTAAATTGATTCGAGTCGAAACGAATCGCCACGCGGCAGGAAAACGAATTAGAAGTGGGCCAAGGCCGCACAACTTTTCTCGGGACTGACTTTCAAATGTCACCGAGGAGTGGGAATCAATAAGCCATAAATTTGTGATTAGACCGAAATAATAAACCCGACATTTAAAATTCAATAACCAAACACACGCAGCTGGGCCACTCGGCCGAGTTTTACCTGGACAGGGATAAGGCGAAAAACATACTCAACTACACGGAGCTGCTGAACATTTTCGGGGCGGAGGAGCTGGAGAACCAGTTGCTCACGGACCAGGGTAAGAGGACTTAATTCCGGGCCAGGGGCTGGGCCGGGGTCACCACCTGCAGCTGTTCCTGTTCCTGTTCCAGTGCCGGTGCTCGCATTTGACCACCAGGCATGAGGCACCAGGCACTACCCACCCATCCATCCTTCCATCCAGCACATACCCACCCATCTTTGCATACGGAACACGCTTGGCTTTTGTCCGTTTGGGCCGCTTTAGTTGTTTTCACACTCGCCCTCGCTGCTCGAACTTACTATACAATATTACCCACATAGTGCAATCACTGTGCTGGCGCGGCTAACTCGCACACAAGGTTAACAAAAATAATTAAATACATTTGTTTGCCAACTCAAACATCCGAGTGGCTTGGGGCTAGGGTTGGGGCCAGGGGCGTGGACTTGGGGTGGACTCCAGGCTAACCGAACACGATGCGAGTGCTGGCCGAGTCAGTCAGTCATCGATTTTCAGTCACAACACAAGTAGTCCTCTTGCTGCTCCGTGACAGTCACACACTGCGTATACGTGTTGGACAAGCAGTAGAGCGGGTAGTGGAAAACCCTATGAAAATGGAGGGAAATCAGCGCAATGAGTTTTTCAACGAAATCATTGGCAATATTGATGACATATTTGGTATGTAAGTTGCTGCACCTGCACCTGCAATCATCCGTATCCCTCATATCCTGGTCATGTGTCATGGTGTCGTGTCCGTGTCCGTGTCCGTTTCTGTGCCCTTGTCTCCTTTGCTTTGATGTGGCGTAACTTTGTGTGTCTGTCTGTCAAATGATAACCAATCACCTCAAAAACTTGTATGCTGCGCCTCAGTTCCCGACGACCTGCACAGTGCCCGGCGGGAGCTGCAGGATGGAGAGATCTCCAGGACCCTGGATCGTTGCTATAGCGTCATTTCGGAGTCCGGCAAACTGCTGAGCGGCACCACGGCCTCGGCCTTGTCGCACCGGAAGCCGCTGAGTGCCTCGTCGCTGCAGCTGTCGGTCACCAGCTACTTGAGTCGCTTTCTCAAGCGTCTGGTCTACGAGAAGATCAAGCGCCGCCAGACGCGGCTCGATCACAACCTCTTCGATGTCCTGTGGCCGGCGATGCGGAAAACCTCGAAGCAGCGCCACTTGGAGGAGGACATCAACTGCGGCATCATTGCCCCGGACTTTGATGTGTTTGTGGTGTTCCAGGAGTTCCTGGTGCCGCTGCTCAAGGACATGCACTGCCTGAGCATTGACAGCGACTTCAAGCCCCAGCCCCGGCTGGCCTACTTTCCCATGGACAACGGCGAGCGCCTGAACACTGCCGCCTTTGTCTTTGACGACGAGTCCCTGCTGGTCACCCGCTGTCTGGTGGAGGCCTCCAGGAACCTGGACCAGCTGGAACTGCCGCTTAATCTGACAGTTGGCCAGCTGGAGCAGGCCGAGCGCCTGATGATGGGCAAGATATTTACCACTAACTTTGCGGATGCCATTGGAGAGACCGATTCGGTTAATTACTACACCTTGACCGAGCTCCTGGAGCCCAGCTCGGAAATGGCCATATTGCTCAACAGCCTGGGACTGATGATACCCCTGCTGGATGTGTCTGACTTGGTTCAGGCGGCCGAGTCCACGGCGTTTAATGGAGCCCTGTGGCCCTACGGTCGTGGGGTGTTTGTGAACTCCTCGCAGAACCTGGCCATTTGGCTGAATTGCCAGGAGCACTTGCGGGTGATCTCCACCACCAGCAGCAAGGATCCTGCGGATATGGGGGCCGCGTATACAAGAGTGGGACGGGCCATCACCTATCTGGAGACGCAGCTGCACTTCAAGGAGAGCTATCTGCTCGGCTACCTGCAGTCACGGCCCAGTTACCTCGGAACCGGTCTCAAAATGACCACGATTGTGAAGCTACCCAATCTAATGAAGGAAATGGATAACCTGCGGCACCTGTGCTCTGTTCGTGGCTTGAGTATGGTGACCAATCGCCTCTCGAAGCTCACTGTGCGCCTGGTGAACATGCAGAGCATGGGCGTGGTGGAGTATGTGCTGTTCCAGGACTACTGCACGGCGGTCACCAATATCCTGTCGCTGGAGAAAGACATGTCGCTGACGAACTCCAAGCACATTGCCACCATGCTGGTGAAGATCTTCAGGCGCAAGAAGAACAGCATAGTGGACCGCAACTAGAATCGTTAGAAAACAAAATGTACATACGAATGAGCACTGTAAACCTTTAAACCAGTTACAAGCAATTGCAAATATTCTCGTACCAAAACCAAGCAAAACAAAATCTAAAAAACTCGAATAAGAACCCGACTCGTGTCCTCATCCACCTCCGCTTATGCTGCGCTTAGAGTTAAATCCGTAATCGTAAGTTTCGCTTTGAGTTCTAGTACGTACACCTACCTAGACATCCTCGAGTGTTGTGTGATCCTGTCACTATTTCGATATGATTTGCCCGTCTCTTGAGTTCGAATCCATCGGCATCCTCATCTTCGTTGACGAAACGCTTTCGCCCCCTCTCGCTTTGTGTACACTGTACATAGATAATCTGGGATTTCGATCCACTGAGTGTGACTGAGCCGGTCGAGTCCTTCGGGCGTGACTAATCCTGCTTGTTCTCGCCTCTGCAGGTCAGGCCCAGCCGGTGAGCTTTCAGGCGAATCCCATTTTCAAGACGGAGCAGGGGAAGTACCTGGCGGATTGTAAGCAAACTAAGAATATTGGTTGTATAGAGATAGAAAGAAATGTTGTTTTTCCAGCTCTTGCCGATCCCCTTATCAAGGCCCTCACCGAAATCGCCAACAAACGGCCCAGGGATCCGGTAGCCTATCTGACCAACTACCTCCAGCACTTCATGGGCGAACGAAAGCCCATAACCGAGGTGCAGGTGCACTCGGGCAGCAGCAAGGCCAGCACCAACTCCACCTCCCTGGCCAAATCGCACTCCAGTTCCAATCCGAGGCTTGCGAACAACCGGAGCGGTCGTGGTCCCACTAATGCCGATCTAATCGAACAGGATGGGCGTTCCTTGGAGGAGGAGGATGCCGAAGGCGCCCTGGCCGTGCAGCACATGGAGGAGCGGGACGAGCACGGCCAGAGTATGCTGCACTTTGCCTGTGCGCGGTCCCACCGCCGGGGGGCCCTGTACACGCTCATCGAGGAGTCGGGCATCGATATCACTTACCGGGATGAACTCTATCGCACGGCCAGGGATGTGTCTTTGCAGGCGAATCAGCCGAATAACGCGGCCGAAATCGATAGGTTCATTCTGGCCCAAGCGGTTGTGGGTAGGATGTCTCACACTCTTGCATTTGATCTATAATATATAAAACCCAAAATACCTATTTACCAGGCGATGTGGAACCCTTTGAGCAACTGGCCCTGCAGGGCTACGATCATATCCTGGACATCGAGGACGAGAGCGGCCAGTCCATCATCGATGTGGTTCAGTCCCGCCAAAACGAATCCCTCACCGAATTCCTGGCCAACCTGCGGGGTCTGGAAGAGACACGCGAGGAACTGCATCAAATGATCCGGGACAATAATCTGGAGCGCGTTAGGGAGCTGACCGATGTACCCAATGCCAAGTGGCTGGTCCGCACCAAGAATTATTACGGTGCGAGTTCTAGATCTCTCAGTTTCAGAAGATTCCAAAAATTCGTTTTAAACCATTTTTCAGGACGCACTGCTCTGCACATAGCCGTGCTCAAGGAGTCCGAGGAAATGGTCCAACACATGGTCAAGATCTGTCCAGAGGCTTTGAAAGTCACGGATAATGTGAGTGTTATCATAATGTGTATCAAGTGAATATAGCCATTTGTGTTTGCGTAGCTGGAGCGCACTGTCTTGCACTATGCCATGGGCACCAACGCCCTGGAGGGCGTCAGCCGGATCCTGATCCAAAACGGAGCTAAGCGAACCGCCAAGGATCTGAAGGGTCGCCAGCCTAGCTACTACTTTATCAACAAGGCCGACATACTGCGCCTGCAGGAGGAGGAAGAGGAGAGCCGCTGAAGCACGCGAGTCGCGTTGAATACTAGCGCCTAGTCTATAGGGTACTCTAAGTCGTTAAATAGTCCAATAAAGTACAAGTACATAGTAATGAGATGTGTTGCCAGAATGGCCACTCAAGACTACCCTCCGTCCCGTCCTGTTTGCTGCGATGAACAACTTTCGCTATCAGTCGAGTGACTTCACCACAACGCCTTCGCCTCCTGTCCACTTGTGCTTTGGAAAGGGTGTGGGAGAATCTGAAAAATGGGGAATTTCGAGTACTACCACCAGAACCAGTACAGCACCCGCACATGTGTATGATGATGCACAAAAACTGGCATTGGACAGAGATAAGATTAAACATGAGCCCCTCGGGACGCTGAAGAGCTTATGGATGATTAGCAGTTGACTTTGATTAACAGCAGTCGTGTCGAACAGTGGAAAATCAATGACGTCTTCGTTGATTCGGTAGTTGTCGTCTGAGGGAAGGGGCCTTTCCCTTTCATTCGCTATCGCATCCGGATTTAAAAGGCGCCGGCAACCCCCTCTAGAGGTATTTTTCTTACGCTATCACCTGTCCCTTGTCCATGCGTCCTCTTGGACACCGCGAATGTTTTTGTCCCGGTGTCCATTGCTGATATCACTGCCATTCACTAGAATACACCCTTAACCGTATTTCATTGTTATATTATTTTCCATCCGACCACCCGCTTATCAATATCGAGTTGTGTCTGTGAAGTGCTCTGATTTGGTGTCCATTAGGCTTGTGGTTGGTATCACTTGAATCGCGACGGCGGGTCGAGGTTTTGATTAGCTCTCGCGCTGAAATGGAAGGTGTAAAGCAAGCTGGCAACGAGTTAAAAGTTGAGTTTAAATCAGATCTCGAAAGCGAGTGGTACTAAAGTGCAGTGGTGAAAAAATGACGGCTGAAATAAACAAGGGTTAGTTCAAGGATCCAAAAAGGATGCCTGCAAGTTAATTAAGTTTGATGCTTAAGATTTAAGTTCGGCATTGATATTTATTTCAATATGCAATGTCCACGTTTTTCCTGCATTTAATCTATACAGAAAGATCTTAGGATCTTAAGCTATAGAACTTAAGCTATCGTTATTTTTAGCTGTTTAACTCAAGTCCTTAGAGTTAAGTGCAATTTTTCCATATTTACACAGACCCCACCTAATATAGAACACAATTATCAAATCATAAATAACTTTAAGCGCCTTTAATTTATTAAACTTCTTGGAAGCCAAAAATATTACTGCAGATTTATAGAGGAAATACACAAAATGAGAGGCCAAATATATTTAAATAACGTGTTAATTCTAATATAATCATTTGGTAAATTTAAAGGTCCCACCATCGGGCAGCGACATGTGCAGACCCTCCTGCTTTTCTTTGCCATTGTGGCAAACTACATGGGAAAGTTCAATGCTGGAGTGGCCATTGTGGCCATGACGAATGCCGAGAGTACCAATCCGAATTTTCCCGTAAGTTCAACAATATAGTTTTAGAAACCATAAACATTATTGAATACATTGTAGGAGTACAGTTGGAACGAAATGGAGCGCTCGTACATCCTGTCCAGCTTCTTTTGGGGCTACATTTTGACCCAGTTCCTGGGTGGTTGGCTTTGCCGTCGTGTTGGCGCTAGAATCACCATGTTTAGCGCCACCCTCGGGTCCGCCCTGCTGGTCCTCCTGCCACCCTGGTGCGTGTCCTGGGGCGGCTGGCAGGCGTACTGCGGCATCCGAGTGGCCATGGGCCTGTGCCAGGGCATGATATTTCCAAGCATTCATGCCCATCTGGCAAACTGGTGCCCGGTGAACGAGAGGAATCGGCTGGGAGCCCTGTCCAACGCCGGCATCGACTGTGGCAACCTGCTCGCCATGTATCTGAGTGGTGTGATCGCCTCCTCCAGCATCGGCTGGCCGGGAATCTTTTACGTTTCGAGTGGCATGGGCCTTTGCTGGTGCGTCCTGTGGTTAGTCTTTGCAGCGGACCACCCGCACCAATCCAGGTTCATTAGTGTAGCAGAGGCGGACTATATAGAGAACTCCATCAATGCCTCCCGCAAGGCGAGTGAGGAGAAACTAAAGGAAACTGGAAGGATTCCGGTGCCGTGGAAAGCCATCTGGACCTCGGTTCCCTTTTGGGCCTTGATCTTCGCTCGATGCTGCCAGAACTGGGGCTATTCCACACTCCAAACCGAGATGCCCGCCTACATGAAGGGAGTCCTGCAGATGGACATGAAAAAGAATGCCCTCTACTCTTCATTGCCCTACCTGGCATCCTTGGTGATGGCCTTTGTTTACCTGTTCATTTCCGATCTTCTGTTGAACCGCGGCATTATGAGCATTACCGGAATCCGAAAGACCATTAATTCCATTGCCTTTTTCGTGCCTGCTGCGGCTTTGATTGGTGTCAGCTTCTTGGACAGCGAACAGAAGACTCTGTCGGTGATTTTGATGTGCACAAATGTGGGCGTCAATGCGGGATCCACAATTGGCTGCACAATCAATACGATTGATTTGTCGCCGAATCATGCGGGCATCCTTATGGGAATTGTCAATACGGCTGCCAATTGTATGCCCATTATAACGCCTCTACTGGTGGGAGTTATCGTGAAGGATGAGGTATTTATAGAGGATAGCTATAACCGAAAGAACTACCTTTAACGTTTTCTTATGCTTTCCAGAGCGATCGCCTGCAGTGGCAAATTGTGTTCATAATCTCCGCCGTGGTCTTCGTTGCGGGCAACATTGTCTACGTGCTCTTTGGGCAGATGGTTAATCAACCCTGGGATGCCCCGGACTTTATGCACAAGCAACAATCTTCCAATCTTCAGGAGCAAGGTCATGCCAAGGCCCTGGAGGCCAAACAAAGTGAAATGGCGGAGGAGGCGAAGCGAAAAGAACTTGAAGCCGGAAAGGAAAACACTGATATGTAAGAACCAATGTGGATATACCTCGAAAATGCATTTACTCAACGGCTGGTCCGGCTCACTCCCAGGAGTTTTTATAAGATTTAACATTGTAGCAATGTGTAGGATAAGTTTAGTAGGCCATAAGAGACAAAAATAAATCGAAACCCAATAAGCCCGATGTTTTTTAAATAACCTCTATGGTGCGGGGGCGTTAATTCAGGGCAACTCCACTTGAAAGTCACTATCTCCGCAACAGCGATTACTACAGAAGTATCGGAAGTACTGATCACAAATAAGCGCCATTGACGTGGAATGGAACAAGATCGATGGATCTTCCAATTAACTTGACAGGTGTACCTGCAAATTAAAAGTGATAACAGGTTTTGTGAGGGTGGGAATATTTTCCACGCAGCGATAGTGTTTATTGTTAGATAATGTCCAATCACGGTTACGCTTGTAAGCCAAAGGTTTGTTTTGTTTATAGCTTGGCGTAAAGCTGTCCCACTTCTGGCCGGGTGCTAAAGATATTAGCTAATCAGTAGTCCAATCCGATATTGGCCCAGGTCAGTTAGCCTTTAGCCTTTTGACAAGGAAAACACCTTCCACACATTGCCTATTTAGACCGTAATCAGTGAATGTTGGCTACCTGAGTTTTGGATTACCTTATCGCGGAATAACCAGAAATTTACTGTATTGGGCTATTTGGCCAATCGCGTGCCAAAAAGATCTTTAGTTGAATGGTTATCGCAGGATAATCGCAACTGATTAGCAACAATTGCTTATCAGGTCGTACGATTTAAGTCGGAATAGGAGATGGTATGTGCTGTAAGTTCGTGTGGGTTCATTCGGTTCTCCACCGCGAAAGTGAAACGTGGCTGCAATTTCGGACAAAAAAATGACTACGGAAATCAATAAAGGTAGGCTGTGTGCATCCTCTGCGCATTTAATATACAAAAATATACAACAATAATTGTATTTAATATACAATTAATGGCAAGGCAAAAACAGATTTTTAAAGTGAAAGCTTGGACTTTAACCCATCACAATCGGTAATTGTCACCTGATACACAGGCTTATAAGTGGGCTTCCCAAAAGTCATAAATTGCCTTGATAACCATTAAAAATTCAAGTGAAGCCCAATGGGAATTACTAAAGGCCTTTCCATTTCCAGGTCCTTTTCTGGGTATGCGACATGTCCAGACCCTTTTGATATTCCTCAACATCACCTGCTTGTACATAGGGCGACTAAATGTCGGGGTATCCGTGGTGGCCATGACCAATGCCGAGTCTACTAATCCGGATTTTCCAGTAAGTAACATACGATTTTAGAACTTTAATCTTATTAAAACCCGCAATTTTGCCCGCAGGAATACGATTGGAATACAGCGCAGAAGTCCTACATCCTCTCCAGTTTTTTCTGGGGCTATATCTTCACCCAGTTCTTGGGCGGATATCTGTGCAAGCGTTACGGCGTCAAGGGAGTCATGTTCTGGGGATCGCTGTTCTCCGGAGTTGCAAGTGCTCTGACTCCGCTTTTCATCAGTTTTGGTGGCTGGCAAGCCTACTGCGGCATCCGTGTCCTGATGGGCTTCGCCCAGGGACTGATATTCCCCTGCATCCATCAGCACTTGGCCAGATGGTCACCGCCGGCGGAGAGGAATCGCTTGGGGGCCCTTAGTCACACGGGCATCGAGTGCGGGAACGTGTGTGCCATGTTCCTGAGTGGCATGATAGCAAAAAGCTCGATGGGCTGGCCCGGAATTTCGTACGTTTCCGCCGGAGTGGCTTTTGCATGGTGCGCCGTCTGGTTTCTGTTTGCTTCCAACAATGCCACCGAATCTCGTTTCATTGGAGCAGCCGAGCTGCACTATATTGAGTCTTCGCTGAAGCACAATGAGGATTATCACAAGACGATAATTCCGATACCCTGGAAGGCTATTTGGTCGTCGGCTCCGTTCATGGCTCTCTTTGTGGCCCGTTGTTGTGAGACCTGGGGCCTGAGTACGCTGCAGGCCGAAATCCCGTCTTATATGAACGGAGTCCTGGACATGGACATGAAGAGCAATGCGTTCTTTTCAGCTCTTCCATTCCTGGCCATGTGGATGATGTCGTATGTCTACCTGGTCACTGCGGATGTCCTGCTTTCTGGAAATCGGTTAACCCTCACGGCCATTAGGAAGACTTTTAATTCGATGGCTTTTTGGATTCCCTGCGCCACCTTGATTGGCATTGGATTCCTGGAAAAGGAGCAAAAAAACGTAGCCATTGCTTTGATGACCATTAGTGTGGGCTTCAATAGTGGTGCCACAATAGGATCCTCCTTGAATACCATTGACTTGTCCCCGAATCATGCCAGCATCCTAATGGGCATTGTCAACACGGGGGCAAATATGGTGCCCATTGTTACGCCGCTTGTTGTGGGTTTAATTGTGAAAGATGACGTAAGATTTAAAAAAATCACAACTTATTAAATTCCATTAATTTTCCAATTATTTTCAGACCAATCGCTCGGAGTGGCAAATTGTTTTCATTATTGCCTCGGTTTTGTTCTTGATTGGGAACTGTGTGTTTTTGATATTTGGCTCAGCAGTTTCGCAACCCTGGGATGCCGAGGATTTTCTTCAGTCGCAGGACTCCGAAGGAGCCAAAAAGCCAAGGAAAATTGAGCCACTGGCAATCGATAAGAAACCAGTAGATTCTGCGAATCCGCAGAGTAGCCTATGAAAGTTTTAGTTAAGGAAATGTAAATAAATTATGTACCAATATCTATGCAGAGCGAGTTTTGGCCCAATGCTATAAGCGCGGCTGGCTTATCGCTAGATGGCCCAACAGATTGGCTTATCGACTCAGGCGATTTAGATTTAAATGTTAACAACCTTAATCCATTTAGTTCACTTTTATTCGGGCAGTGCTTCCGTTCGGTTGTTCAGTATTTCTTGCAGCTTTTGGCGATGGCAGCTGAAATAAACAAAGGTAAAGCGATAAGGGTCGGAACAAATCCCTGGACTTGAATGGAAGAGGTGTTCCCCAGGAACTTGACACAAATTATGGCCCAACAACCCATCGCAGAGACCTTGTCCGTGGCATGATAAAAATACAACTCGATCCCATCGCAAAGTGGATCGTAAATCACTCAACTCGTGCCTCCGATAGCGCTGTCTCAAGAGCAATTCAGATTTTGTTCGAGTCGTGGCAGACAGGAAGTACCAGCGATAATGAAAGCTTCAAACTTTATGTTCTGGTTACAGGACCCGTAATGGGCATGCGGCATGTGCAGGCCTTGTTGATATTTTTGCATATCACAATCCTCTTCGTGGGTCGCTACAATGCGGGCGTCTCGGTGGTGGCCATGACAGATGCGGAGACCACTAACCCGGATTTTCCAGTATGGTTTGGGATGACTTTTCAATCCAGTATCGATACATTTTTAATTTTTTGCCAGGAATACGACTGGACGGAGGCGCAAAAATCGTACATTCTCTCCAGTTTCTTTTGGGGCTATATACTTACCCAATTCCTGGGCGGATATCTTTGCAAGCGCTTTGGGGTGAAGAGTGTAATGTTTTGGGGTGCCTTTGGCTCCGCTATCTGCAGTGCCCTGACGCCGCTTTTCATCAGCTTTGGGGAGTGGCAGGCCTACTGCGGCATCCGTGTGATCATGGGCCTGGCCCAGGGCGTGGTCTTCCCCTGCATCCATCAGCACTTGGCGCGCTGGTCACCGCCGTCGGAGCGGAATCGCCTGGGAGCCCTGGCCCACACCGGCATCGAGTGCGGCAATATGAGCGCCATGTTCTTCAGCGGAATGATTGCGAAAAGTTCTCTGGGCTGGCCCGGAATCTCGTATGTTTCCGCCGGGTTGGCTTTTCTCTGGTGTGCCCTTTGGTACATCTTCTCTGCCAACAATCCTACGGAATCCCGATTCATCAGCAAGCCCGAGCTCGAATATGTTGAATCCTCCCTCAAGCACAATGAGAAGTATCACAAGACGATTATTCCGATTCCCTGGAAGGCCATTTGGACGTCTGCTCCCTTCCTGGCCCTGTTGGTGGTGCGGTGCTGCGAGAACTGGGGCTTGAGCACCCTGCAGTCGCAGATCCCGTCCTACATGCACGGCGTCCTGGACATGGACATGAAGAGCAATGCGTTCTTCTCGGCGTTGCCTTTCCTGGCCATGTGGATTATGTCCTACATTTATTTGGCCGTGGCCGAGGTTCTTTTGGGCAAAAACTCCGTCTCGTTGACCTTCCTGCGCAAGACCTTTAATTCCATCGCATTATTTGTCCCTTGCGGCACTCTGATTGGCATCGGATTCCTGGACAAGGAACAGAAGAACTTAGCCATCGCCCTGATGACGATCGGTGTGGGCTTCAACAGTGGGCAAACCATTGGCAGTGTCCTCAACACCATCGATCTGTCCCCTAATCATGCCAGCATCCTGATGGGCATTGTGAACACGGCAGCCAATTTCGTACCTATAGTCACGCCCCTGGTGGTTGGCTTGATTGTCGAGGATGATGTGAGTTTACAATATATATAATTATATATTTAATATGATTATTATTATTTTTTACATTTCAGACCGATCGCACTGAGTGGCAGATTGTCTTCATTATAGCTTCAGTCTTGTTTTTGGTGGGAAATGTGATATATGTAATATTTGGCACAGCAGTAAGCCAGCCTTGGGATGCCGAGGATTTCCTTAAGCTAAAGGATGCCGAGCAGGCCACCGAAGTTAAGAGCAAAGAGTTAGTTAAAGAGAACAACCAGAAATCTAGCAAATAATAACAACGTTTCTGATAGACAGTTTCGGATTTGCTGAAGTAATTGTTTAAGATGTCTATCTGGTCAAAGCATTTCTTATATTAAGATCTTATCTTGTTGTTGTTTTCCCAATAAACGGGTTTTGTATATTATCTTTTATGAGTTTAGATTTTTATAATTAAGCCATCAATTCTTTGCTTAAGGTTAAAGTAAAACATGCCAGCGTAGATTTTTTATTTGACTGCATTTATTGTTTTGGTTGGTCTGCCTCTTATTTTTTTTAAATAATACATTCACTGGTAGTTAATATTATAAGCATTTATAATTACCTATCGGTTAAAGCTAAAATTAGGTGTCGTTTTCCTGCAACAGCAGAGTTGAGTTATTGTTATGTAGCTCTAGTTTGTCTTGGGAAGAACCAGAGCTAATTAGTTTTCGGTTTGCTGTTCATTCCTAGGATTCCTTGGAAAAGCTCCCCCAGTTGTAGCCCCTTCACCGATAGCACAAGCTTTTCTAGGCCAATCCAAGAGTCCACCCTAAATAGCTTTGACTCAAAAATGATTGAGTGGTGCGATCGAAAGAAATCACTCGAACAACGATTAGCGTATTCTTTAAAATCCCCGCAATGGTTAGTAAATTGATAAAGACATTATAAATACTTGGTCTGTGGGACCGTGGCCAGCACATTATCGATTAGTTTATTATTTATTTAACGGAGTAGCATCGCTTATCAGCAGCGATTACGGCCATAAAGCATAGTATTCGTAAAAAGTTAATAAAATCATTCATTTACGATCGCATTTTTTGGTTTAGGTGGCTGCCTCTTTTCCGGCTTTTCGGATTTGAGCTTTAGCGCTGATTTGATTTGAGTTTAACCCTTTTTTGCTTTGGTTTTCGGAGGGGAAAAAGCGCCAACTGTGTCATAAATCTTTTTAGCAAATAAACACGTCTCTTATGCAACTATTTGCTGTTTCCCTTTTTTATGATGTTACTGTCTTTTGTTTCAACTCCAACTTTGTGTAAACCCCTCAATATTTGCTAGCCCACGTATGGGTACATGTACATACGAGTATGCATGTATACACTTTCTACATCCGAACACAATAGATCGGCTACGTCAGAGGCTTCTGGCTTTCTGGCTTCTGGAGCAAATGGAGTTGCGTCAAAGTGCTGGTGAATAATATTTTTTTCGCGATATTGTTTGTAGCATCCATCCCGGGAGTCACACCCCTCAAACAAATAAATATAGAATATAATATATATGTGGGTTCACTTCTATGAATGATATTTCGCAGAGTGCTAGCTCAGGCTTTCGAAGCTTTCCGTCGTCGTATAAATGTTGGTAATACAATGGCCATGAGGCTTAGAACCGTTCAGCCAACCTAGCAGTGCAGACCCAAAAGAAACGTTCGCCGCGGTTGTAGTGCTCTGACTTCCTGGTCTTCTCGCGCGATCATCATGACCCACAAGCCAGTGAAGGGTCCTCGCTTGGGTGTCCGGCACCTGCAGTCGTTTCTGCTCTTCCTCGGACTCACAGTGATGCACATTGCCCGTCTGAACGTCAGTGTGGCCATTGTGGCTATGACCAATGCGGCCACCACGAATCCCAATTTTCCGGTAAGCTTATCCAGCCCATTTTTAGGCGCGACACCCTCCAGCTGACGTGGCCGCTTTTCCTAATCCACAGGAATACGATTGGAATGAGAAGCACAAGTCATACATACTCTCCAGCTTCTATTGGGGCTACATCCTCACCCTGTGCCCTGGTAGCTTTCTCTGCCGACGCTACGGAGCCAAGGTGGTGCTCTTTGTGGCCAGCTTCGGCACCGCCGTCTTCAGTCTAATGACTCCATGGTGCATTTCCTGGGGCGGCTGGCAGGTCTTTTGCGCCATCCGCATTTTGCAGGGCCTGTTCCAGGGCGTGATCTTCCCCTGCGTCACCGAGCACCTGGCCATGTGGTCGCCGCCGGAGGAGCGCAACCGTTTGGGCGCCTTCAGTTATACCGGCACCGACTGCGGCACCGTCCTGGCCATGTTCATCAGCGGCATGATCGCCAAGGGAGCCATGGGCTGGCCGGGCATTTCCTACGTCTCGGGATCGCTGTGTGCCGCCTGGTGCTTCCTGTGGCTCATCTTTGCGGCGAACAATGCCACCGAATCGCGTTTCATCGGGGAGGCGGAGTGCAAGTACATTGAGTCCTCGCTGGAGCACAACGAAGACTTCCACGATCGCACGATCCCGATTCCTTGGCGGGCCATCTGGACTTCGGTGCCGTTCCTGGCGCTTCTGGTAACGCGGTGTTCGGAAACATATGGCTTGAGCACTCTCCAGGCAGAGATCCCGTCCTACATGAACGGAGTGCTGAACATGGATATCCAGAGCAATGCGGTGTTTTCGTCGCTGCCCTTCCTGGCCATGTGGCTGCTGAGCTATGTCTACCTGATAGCCGCCGATGTGCTGCTCAAGAAGAAGCTGCTCTCCCTGACGTCGGTGAGGAAACTGTTCAACACCCTCTCCTTTTGGATACCCGCCGCGGCTCTGATCGGCATCGGGTTCCTCAGCGAGGACAACAAGAAGCTGGCCATCATCCTGATGACCGTGTCCGTGGGCGTCAACAGCGGAGCCACCATCGGCAGCTCCCTGAACTGCATCGATTTGTCGCCGAACCACGCTGGCATTCTGATTGGCCTGAGCAACACGGTGGCGAATGTTATTCCCATCCTCACACCACTGATTGCTGGCGAGATCGTGGCCGATAAGGTGAGTCACTGTCGGAGTACTTCTGTCTTGTCGCCCGTCTTGAAATCGAGGAAAAAAACCCAAACAATAATATGTTTTTTCTTCTCTTTGGCCCATAGCACAATCGCGGACAATGGCAGATCGTCTTCGGACTGGCAGCCATCATATTCTTTCTTGGAAACGTTGTCTTTGTCGTTTGGGGCACGGCGAAGGCCCAGCCCTGGGATGCCGATGACTATTTGCAGCCCAAAGATGCGGAAAGTGCGAAGAAGAAGTCAAACGGGGTGGCTCCACCATCGCTCGCGGAGATCGTACCACCCATCGATCCGGTATTGGAGCAACAAATCACTTGGCCAGAGCGGTATACGCCGAAAGTACCCGAGTGATTTCGTTTGATTTGTGGCGGAAGTGGCAGCTGGGCGGCTGCCGCCAAAAACATTGATTTTGTTAATCAGTAATCAGTATTAACTATAAGTAGGCAGTAATTTATATTTATTCTATTTATAAGGCGTGACCGTAAGCACACGGGGCTTAAGTAAATTATTTTCAATTGACTCGCTTTGTTATGTGTTGCCAATCGCTTGTGATTTTTCAGTACTCCAATCAAGAAGCGCAATCTAATCTGTTAATTTATCTTATAAATGTATATACGAGTAAGTGCGCGAATATTTATTTTGAATTGGGACGGACTCTTCGGCGTCCAATTGTCAATGGCTTTTCGAGTGTTTTGCACCCTTTGCTCTCGCAGGGCGTTGAATTGTTTCGAAACACATTTGCCGCAGCTGTTGGAGGAAATTAATGCTAGAAACCAACTGTGATACTTGTGATACTTAGAAAATAAACTGTTGACATACCTCTTCGCTCTTTGTACTCTATTTAAACACGGGGCCCCGTGTGTCTGAACAGGGGATTTCAGACGATTATACGGGTAGTCTATGGAGTAATTTCGTATTTTTAAGTCGCTATCTCCGAACTGCGCAGAGTCTTCGATTCGCCGAAGTCGTTGCGATTTATTTACTTGTGGAATGTGATTTATTTGATTATGATTGATGGCTACTCAAATTGAGTATACTATACTTATGAATTGGTTTGGCCATAGCACACTTCAGTTCAAAGATTTGGCTATATTTCAAAGGAAATACGTGCAACCCACAATCGGACTTTGACAGATCTTGATCTTGATCTTCGATTCGACCTCTCAGACCAGCCTCCATCCAAGTTGAGTAAGGTCTCCGGACGCCTTATCTTATCACTGTCAATTTAGTGGTAATTATCGCCTACCGATCGCCTTTGTCATTTGATAAAAACGCCGTCACTCTCACTTAATGGCCGGATCCCGAGGCGAACGTAATTAGCTCCGGGTATTGATATAAAGCGCCACGCTGACTACCCAGTTCCACATTTGCTTTCTGATAAGAGAATATTGGCATTGCCACTGAACCCGATTTCCCACCGTCATTGTTATTGTTTGCTTTTTCCATCCGCACGCGACTTATTATTGGAGTGGGCTCAAGTTACGTTCGGTTAGGTCTTTGCATTGTTTATTAAAAGATCACAAGTCTAATATGTATGCTTAACTTTATGTAAATTCATGTTTGCGAACGTTGCTGTTTACACCTAACCAGGGTTGTTGTTTCTTTTTCTAAGGTGTTAATAAATGTCTTTAAATATTGTTTTAGTTAAAGAGTAATTTCATTGTTTTCCTCCTAATTTAAGCGAATATACCGTACTAGGATATTCATAGAGGGATACGTAGGATCTATTCACATTTTAGCCACAAAGTATGCAACATATTTGGCCAAGGCTATAGAGTTATCCTCTCTCAAAGAAATTATAATTTGTATAATTATTGTAGAGGTACGTATTTATTTTAAATTGGTAATGTAATATCCCTTATAGATACTTTTCACTTAATCATTTTTAGTGTTTTTATATATATTGCCCAATTTATGGAACTCTTAATACTACTATTCCTTAAGTAGATTGATTCTGTACCCCTTTGTGGTGAAATTCCCCACATTTTAACTGTTTGTATATGGATCGTACGCTTTCTTAAAATCACGTCGCAACTGTTGTCAACTGCCACAACTTTTCACTTTCAATGCTGCCTTATCGAGATGACTTTCATCAGAGTTTGTTGCACTGCGAAGGTAGGCCTAGAACCGATCAGAATGCGTATGAAAATCAAGTTTTGGGTGCAGCCTGTTTGCGGATTTGGCGGGCAAACTAGTTTCGCTGCCAGCTACTTATTCACCTGACACAGGTGAATACTTCAGGCATTCCTCAAGTGCCTCACTCTGGTGGCACAGTGGCAAATTGGCCAGTGCGCCGCACGCCGCCATGGCAATCACATCATTCAACTTGGTGACCAAAGGTAAGCTTTTAAATGTTGTGGAAAACCTTGGGGAATTCCCGATTAATTTTTCTTTTGTTTTCGTAGGCCCCAAGTGGGGTGTTCGTCACTTGCAGGTGCTGTTCCTCTTCACCTGCGCCACCCTGATAGTGGCCCAGCGCATGAACATGAGCGTGGCCATTGTGGCCATGACCAATGCCAACAGCAGCAATCCCAATTATCCAGAGTACCAGCTAACCGAGCAGCAGAAGTCCTACACTCTGAGCAGCCCCTTTTGGGGCTCGTGTATCGCCCAGCTCATGATTGGTTACCTGTCGAGTCGCTTCGGGGCTAAAATGCTTCTGCTGGCCATCATGGTTATCACTTCCTTGGTCAGCATAGGAACCCCCTTGGTCATGAGCTTGGGCGGCTGGCAATTGTTGTTCCTAGTGCGTTTCTTTCAGGGTCTGGTCATGGGCGGCATGTGGCCGTGCCTGTACACCCACCTGGCCAAATGGTGCCCCAAACGGGAGGCGAATCGGTTGGGTGGTCTCATGGCCACTGGCTTAGACTGTGGCACTATTATGGGGTTTGCTTTCAGCGGTGTGCTGGCTGCCTCGAATCTGGGCTGGCCAAGTTCTTTCTACGTGCCAGGTGAGTTAGTAACATAAAGAACCGTATACCAATTAAACTGATACTAACAAAACCCAGGATACATGGGAATCGTCTGGAGCTTGCTGTGGCTATACTATGGCTCCAATAGCCCTTCAGAATCCAAGTTCATCTCCCTGTCTGAGCGCAAACACATCGAGCTGGCCCTGGAGAAGACTCAAGGTTCTGCAGGTGAAACGCCTGCTGTGCCCTGGCTGCAAATCCTCAGATCACGCCCTTTCCTGGTCCTGGCTTTCTGCAAGATGAGCCAAGCCTGCAGCTTCTACACTTTAATGCAACAGATTCCGCGCTACATCCACGGAATCTTCCGCTACAGCATTGCCGTGAATGCCCTGCTCTCCGCTCTGCCCTTTGTGGTGATGCTCATGTCGTCCTACTTGTTTATCTTTCTGGCGGAGTATTTGACACGAAACCGGGAGATATCCCTGCCAGTTCTTCGAAAGAGCATCAACTCATTTGCCTCATGGGTACCAGCTGTGGCCCTGGTGATGCTCTCCTATGTCAGCGAGCAAAATTTGGTGGGCAGCATATGTTGCATGGTGGCTGCGGTGGCTGCCATATCCGGACAGGCCATTGGAAGCTCACTGAATCACGTGGATTTGTCGCCGAACTTTGCTGGCCTTTTGTTTGGTGTCAGCAACACTCTGATGTCCTTGGCTGGAGTGGTGTCCCCTTTGATAATTGGCATCGCAGTGACCAACGAGGTGGTTTTCCAACTTAATTTGCAACTATAAAGTTTATTTATATCCTGACTGTTTACAGTCCGATCGATCGCAATGGCGCTTGGTGTTTTTGGGCATATCCGTAATCCTGTTCCTGGGAAACCTAATGTATGTGATCTTCGGGGAAATGACTGTACAGCCTTGGAATGGCTCAAAATCCTCAACTGAATCTGCACCCGAAAATGTAACCCCTACACCGCCACATGGAGAAGAGGTTTACACAGAGAAATTTAACTATTTTTAAAGAGATTGTATATAGATTTAATAATATATTCAGTGCTTAGGTTGTTGTATAAATATAACATGAAATCACAATAATATCGGTGTCAGGCATCCGTTGATGTGTGTAATTCGGTGCGACCAAAGTTCGTATCCCGCAAATAGTGCACAGGCGATTCATTGATCAGGGCCATGACAATGGGCTTGAAACCCAAAAGGGAAGCCAACTTGTACTTGAGGATCACCGATTTCGTGAGCTCCACCAGCTGGGCCAGGGACTCCTCCTGTTTGGCATTCGTGGTACGCGACTGGCAGTGAATCAGGTAACTGCGAAGGGCATGATAGTTATGGTAAGAGCATTGTTTGGTTTCCATTTGACTTTACCTCTTGACCACTTGTTCGATTACATCATCATTGATGCTCTGGTGGCAGAGATACTCCTGCAGATAGTTGGGCACCTGCAGCACTACAAACTGTGAAAAAAGGGCTTCGCTCCAATTGATATCAAAGCCATAGGCCCGGCTTAATATCATGGCTTGTGGCACTCTGAAATTGGAACAATTTAATGCAAATTCTAAAAAGAAAACACTCGGTAAAACCTCAAGTGACAGTTAACCAGCTCCTTGAACTCATCCCGTGATCGCACGCCAATAACTCTCAGGCAAACGTTGTTGGCATTGTTGCTGTGCCGCTCCTCCAATTCTTTGGTGCACAAATCTAGCTGCATGGCTATCAGCTCCGCCCGGGAAACACTGTGCTGGGCCAGCAGCAGCTTGTTATCCAGTAAATAGTTCTCCGTGGCGTGCGTGTAATTCTCCAAAGCCTGTTGCAGCAAGCTCTGCGTCTCCGGGCTGCACTTTAACATAAATCGATCAGTCAGTGCCTCGATCTTGGCAACTATTTCCTGGGCCTCCTCGGTCCACATCTCGGCGAGCTCCTTGTACATAAGAAAGTGCAGGGCAGCAAGACGCAGCAGCTCCTTTCCGTTTTTCGGCTGGTACTCCCGCAGGTAACTGAGGATGGCCTGGCGCAGGCCGCTCTTCTGATCCTCATCAAATTGGCCCAGCAGGGACTCGAACTGCTCGTTCTCGATCAGCGAATCGAAGCAGTAGAACATCTCCCGATACCGGGCTATGCCAATCAGCATGCGCACAATTAGCGACCAGGACTTCGCCTTGGTCAGTTGTCCGTTGAGGGTCTTGGCCTTTTGGAGCACACTCACAATGCCCTCCATGGAACACTCGTGCACAAAGCACAGGTGAGCCTTAATCAACAGTTCCACGTAGATTTGATTCTGCTTTTTGTGGGAAAGCACTTGGGGATTACCGGAGACCATACCCGCGGGCGAAGGTGTGGGCAAGCCATAGACGGTAATGATTCCACTCAATCGCTCGAACGCCTCGCTTTCCTCGAACGGCTTGCCATCCTGGTAGCGACGATACGCCTTCAGGGCATCACAATACTCCAGCAGGCAGTTTCCCAGCATGGTTGTGTTCGGAGCCAGTTCTAGGAACAAGTGGAAGTCCCGGTCAATGCTGTGGCCCCACAGATCCGCATTCCTGAGGGCATTCCGGGGCTGCTGGTTCGCCTGGAAGATGTAGAAACGCGGGCGCACAATGCAGGTGGTCAGCTCCAGGGCGAGGCTTTCTGCAATCTAAACAGAAAGGTTGATACAAGTTTAAATATTAGAAAGTTTATGAAAAACCCACCTCGTTTGGCGTCATCCTGGTGGATATCTGAATATCACTGACCACCAGTAATCTCTGCAGGCAATCCTCCTCGGCCGCTTTCCTCAGCAGCACACTCGCATCTTTCGTGCGCAAGACATCTAGGTACTCCTTGTCCAGATACATGGCCGCCCGATAGGCCAGCACAATGCGCCTGCCAAGCTCCACGCCGTACTTCAGTTTCGAGCCAATGCCCAGCAGCGTGTCTAGGGTTTGCTGCT
This sequence comes from Drosophila ironensis, assembly GCA_021223825.1. Taxonomy (NCBI): domain Eukaryota; kingdom Metazoa; phylum Arthropoda; class Insecta; order Diptera; family Drosophilidae; genus Drosophila; species Drosophila ironensis. Next base: position 524,128 of record JAJJHQ010001124.1, read on the forward strand.
TCTCCTTGGACGGGATCTCCTCGAAGCCCAGAGCCACATTATCCGAGCCGGTGTCCGACAGATCGCTGCCCCAGCGGGCCATCACATTTTGGTTGAGTGTAATCCGATTAAACTTCGGAAAGGCACTTTTCTCTATCTCCCCGAGCAGCTGGCGCTCCTTGCTGGACAGATTACTGATGCTGGTCATTCCCTCCGCGAGAGCCATGGCAAACACGATGAATCGCAGGTCGTTGGGTCGGAATTCGAAGAGTTCCTGCAAGCGCAGCGCCTCTACAATGTCGCCCTTGTCGAGCAGAATGTTAAGCAGAGTATTTAATCGGGTTTCCATTTCGGAGGTTAAGGGCGTCTTGCTGGCTATGCTGAGGTCATCGATGCCGGCCAGCTCCTTGAGCTCTGAGAAGGATTTGTAGAGCACGCAGCGCTCCTGCAGCATTATCTGTTCATAGTACTCCGAGTGATAAATACTTAGTTTTGCGATTTGCTTCTCCGGCAGCTGCAGGTAGCACAACACCATGTCATACTCGATTTGATCGCGATCGAAAGATTCATTGGGGAACAGGTGGTGCTGCTTAATCACGCCCAAGGCATTTTGCAGATGCTCGTATCGCCGGAGCCCCACTTGACCCGCGGAGGACGCCGCCTGGAGGAGGAAGTTCACAAGAATGGCCGGTGGCAGAGCATGCTGCTGGATCTCCCTTTCGTACTCATGATGCGGTCGCAGGGCCCCTGTTTCCAGTTCAGCCACCCACTTTCCGTAAACGATGTCGCTCAATGGCAGCTGCAGCAAGGTGGCCAGCTGAAGGGCCTCCTCGTAGGCGCGAGCCTCGGTCAACGCGTCCACCAGTCGCCTGTACTCCGAGCTGTCCCGCTTCACCAGCTGCTCCAGATCGATGGCCAGCTCCCGCATCCAGGTGGCCGCCACGCCGAACACCTTGTGGAGCAGGCAAAAGTCCAGTAAATCACAAATGTCACCCACATCCGAGCGGCAGATACAGTGAAGGAAGCGCTGCTGTTGCAGAATGCAATCGAAATTGGTCTGGAGTTGGATTAGCAGTAGGCCAATAGAGCGCTGCATCACTTGCTTGCGGGGCAAGGGTCCACACAGGGGCAGTGTCACTGCATCCTGGCTCCAGCTGCAGAAGAACTGCCGCAGCTCCGTGATGGTGCCATCGCTGAAGTCCTCCTGGTGCCCAGTCAGTTGCAGGAAGCGGCAGAGATGCGTGAACTTGCAGTCCGACTGGAAGATCTCGAAGCTGTGCAGCAAGGCATTCACTCGCCCGCCGGCAACAGCGCCTCGGATGAGGGACCAAACCCACTCGGAGCGGTTTTCCTCCCGCAATTTGGCGGCTTCTTTGAGGAGATTACTCCACTGGCCACTGGCCACCGCCAGCCAAACGAGCCAGCACCAATCCCGATTCTGATCGCTCACAGTGGCCGCCAGAACAGCCAGAACGGGATGCTCCTGCCGGATACAGTGCCTCAGCAGATTAATGGCACTGCAATGCGGTGTGGTAGTCATCATCATCTCCAGAAATTTGGCCGTGGAAGGTATTTCCACGTCCGGCAAAGTGTTCGTGCAGCACAAGATGATGGCAAAAAGATCCTGACGAGCGCTGTGAGTGAGCAGGGTGCACAGGGATTGATCGGGGTTCCTGTGCAGCTGTTGAACGCTGGAGTCCTGATTCGAGCTGTGCGACGAGTTGGTCATGGTCTCTTGCGAGGAATTCGTCTGGGTTTCCCCACTGCGACGTGGTGGCCGCAGGGAGCCCCTTTTGTGCTGGCGATCTCCGGAGGATTCGAAGCTCAGGGCTCGCAGCAGGTGGACTCCCAGCGGAGAGGATTTAAAGTGCGGGAGCAGTTTCTTAAGTTCGCTCAGCGGGATCTCAAAGTACTGGAAGATCAGCAGCAGATGCCACCAATCGTTCTTGGAGGCGTAATAGTTCAGCAGGGCCACAGGGAATTTTCCGGGTATGTCCTTCACAGCTAAGCGCATCAGAGATTGGTAGAGGTCTAGAGGAAACTCTGTGGAATCCTCCCCCAGCTGGGCCACCAAATCCCTGTCCCACTCCGCCAAGAGATCCGAGTAACCGCCTTCGCTGGCATGTCTCGAAAGCTTTCTTTGCAGCAGCAGAAAACTCCTCAGGGTTTGCGTGTCGAATCCCAGCATCTCACAGCAGGCCACACAGTGCGTGACCAGCTCATCATCCCGGGAGTGCTGCAGCGCCATCTGGGTGACCGTTTCACAGGCATGGAAGAGCTGTGTTTTGGTGATTTGGCCATACAGCTGCAGCTGCTCGGTGATGAGGTAGTACACCGCATACGCGCTGCGCTGCTGCTTCAGGTAGTGTGTGTAGTTCAGCTGCGATTTCCGGGCATAGCGCTGGCACAGCCGAGCATTCGAGAAGGTTACCAATTCCCCGTGACCGGCGGCGGCCAGAAGCGGCAGATTGACCTGCTGGAACTTTAGGAAGAGATCGTGGGCCGTGGGCAGGCCACTATTACTCGGTCCGTGATCGAAGCGCATGATGAGGGTCTTCAGATATGGCACGCGCCCAAGGCTGGTGGAGGTGAGGAAGCCCTCCAGAGAGCGCACGGTAGGCTCTTGGCCCAGAAAATCGTAGAAGGTGAGCAGGGGGTGGGCCTCAAAGGAGTCGGCCGTGTCGTGCGTTTTCTCCAGGTAGGATTGCACGCTTTTGGAAATCTATAGAGGGGAGGCATTACTTTCTATCGCGATAGTCATGGGACGTTGCCCCGACTCACCAGCTCGAAGCCCTCGTTCTCGCTCAAAGAGTGCGACTTGAGGTCCACAATCAGATTGATCAGCGCCTCCTGGTGCACCTCGCTGCCTGCCAGGGCCTCCAGAGCGGCCACCGGCACGCAGTCCATCAGCAGCAGGGAATACTGACCCCGCTCCAGGAGATACTTTGCCAGCGGCTGGCGACTCAGCAGATCCGCATGTTGACCGAGGCACTGCATCGTGCACAGGCGCCGCAGCTGCGTGGGTATGTCCGCGGACTCATCGGGAAAGAAGTAGCCCGCCCGGGCAAACAAATTGCGCAGCACTTCGCTGGGCTGCTGCAACTGCTCCAAGGCGTACTCGTACATGGAGGGGTCCAATTGCCAGGCGGCAAAGGCCTGCTCCAAAGGAGTGAGGTTTTCATGAATCCCGTCCCGAAGGCCGCACCACCTTTGCAGCCTATCTGTTTGACCGGTGTTCACCAGATGCCGCCAGACCATGTCCTTGGACAGGGAGCCCAGCAGGGACTCGTTGCCGTTGGCAAAGTAGAGCTCCACCAGCAGCCGCTGCAGGGCCAGCTCGGGCAGCGTCATCAGGGCCTCGATGTGCAGGCGGGGCAGCTGCGTCTGGTGCCGCGCCAGCAGGGATTCGCACTTGCGCAGCTGCTGCACCAGGGACCAGTGGTAGGCCAGCACGGGCTCCTCCTGCTCGTACATCAGCGGCTCCCGGCTGCGCAGGTGGTCCAGCACGAACTCCGCCAGTTCCTCGTTCCCGCACTCGCTGGCGAATTGGAAGAAAAAGCACTTGACGTCCCGGTCCACGTTCCGGAGCACATCCTCAGCCTTGCAGACGAGCCTTTCGGAGAGCAGGCGCTGCACGTAGGCATGCACCACGTCGTAGAAGTAGTGGGTGTACTCGGCGAGGGGCAGGCGGCGCTTCTCGGCCCAGAACTCCATGCAGAGGTCGATGTGCTCGCCCGTGGTGGCCACCTGGCGGATGATGGCCACCTCGCTGTATCCCGCCCAGCTGCGGAGGATCTTGTCGCGGGCCTGGCTCTGGGCCTGGGCGGAATGCATCTCGAGGCTCGGGCGCTATCTCCTTGTGGCTGGAATATGGAATGTGGAATGTGGGTGGGCCTCTTTACATTTCTTTGTTTTCCTCCGAGGGAGCGATGGGAGCAACAGCTGATAACGGATTCGAGTGACCAGGTGGCCGTTGGTCAGATGCACTGAGCATTGTATCTTAAAGATACTTTTTAGTTTCAGATACTCTTAAATGCACGAGAAATTAATTGATTTTTAATTTTTATATTTTGATTTGAGCGACTAACAGTAATCTTAACATATAACAAACTTATTTAGTAAACTTATATAGTTAGTTAAGTTAGTTTGTGTGTGATCCCTTTAAGCATAAAACCAGCTAATCTAAATTGTTGGATGTTTTTTACTTCATATATTAAAATCCAGAGACTGCAGAATATACCATAAATTAAGTAAATGACATTTGAATATTGAATAAACGTTTTTTAATTCAATTTTTGTTGATAAGAAATGCAATAATTCGAATAAAGTGGCAACGACAAGCCATGAGCTGGTTCATCTTGGCTCCACTTGCAACTAGGTGGCAACTCTGCTGGTTCCACACTAAGTTGGCTGCGGTTCGTTGAGCGAACCAGCTCTTTCTTTTTACTTCCTTTCGGTTCCGAACAAGCAGCAAAATGTCGAAGAGAGGTAAAAATCTCCGAAAAAAATCCAATTAAATCGCCCCGAAACGCAAGCGATCGCCGAAAAGGCAAAATGCCACGGCCTCGAGTGTGCAGCCATGAAGTGACTTAACTAATTATTTGTGTGTTACCATTTAGGACGTGGAGGTACCGCGGGAGGCAAGTTCCGCATCTCTTTGGGTCTGCCCGTGGGCGCCGTCATGAACTGCGCCGACAACACAGGTGAGTGTCTCCCGAGCGGATGCTGAGCAAGAAGGAGCTGAATGCATTCTGATGCCTTTGCCCTTTCAGGTGCCAAGAACCTGTATGTCATCGCCGTGCACGGAATCCGTGGTCGCCTGAACCGTCTGCCCGCCGCTGGCGTCGGCGACATGTTCGTGGCCACAGTCAAGAAGGGTAAACCGGAGCTCCGTAAGAAGGTGAGTGCGTACGGGGGTGAGGGCTATTCCCGGCTCTGGGAGTCCAATTTGTGGGCAACCTGGGTCGGGCATCGTTCTTTGAGTTTCGATCGAAATAATGCCGGGTTTGCATGTCAAATGCGAGCGGTTGAGAGTACCAAACAAAGCTGTCGGTCACGTTTTTCAGGGTTCCCTCCAGACAAATTTGGTTTTCTTGCATTTCTTGAAAATGTATCAGGTTTAAATTATCGCGAACTCTTTAAAATTGAATAATTTGTTAATATGTATAATATCTAGTATTAATACTACATATTTTACTGAAATAATTTTAAATGCGAACTGTTAGGGGAATGAAACAAAGCTGTCAGTCACGTTTTTTTTTTGGGTCCCATAAGAAAAATAGGGAATTCTTCCACTGCAATATAAGTGCCGGGTTTACATTATAAATCCAAGCAATTTAAGAAGGTTAAGCTGCTAGTCACGTTATTTGCCCAAATTTTGGTCGATATAATGAAGAGCTTATTTAACATTATGGTATAGATTCTGGTAAACATGATATCCACGGATTCAGTTCGCTTACAGTCAAGAATTTTCAAAATGTAACTAAATATTTACTGAAATTTGCCCACATGTACTAACATATCATTTAAAGATCGATATCAAAATTTGTTTGCCGGGTTTCCTGTATTTCATGTATTTTAACATGGTATTAGACTTCTAACAGCCAAAAAGATAACATATCGCTAGCAGTCACGTTTGTTTGCAATATCAAGTTGTTAGTTCTTGCTTTTGTTATTTTGATTCCGAACATATCACAAATTATATGCAAAGTAACTCTATAATGGCCAAAAGTAAATTAACTAAAAGTCTTGGCTTATAGCAAAGAACTGGGAAACAGTGAATATTTTCTGAACTCAAAACAATCTTGTAGTACCGTTTACCTTTATGTATTGCCATGTTCCCACAAAAACCATTCAAAATACACTTAAAACCTTTGCTAATTCCCTCGCTTTTCCTTTTTAGGTCATGCCTGCCGTGGTGATTCGGCAGCGCAAGCCGTTCAGGAGGAGGGACGGCGTTTTTATATACTTCGAAGATAATGCCGGGGTAATAGTGAACAACAAGGGCGAAATGAAGGGCTCGGCCATCACCGGCCCGGTGGCCAAGGAGTGCGCCGATCTGTGGCCCCGTATCGCATCCAATGCAAGCTCTATAGCCTAAGGAGTTTCCCATTCTGAATAAAGCCCACAACGCGAAACACGATTGTTTTTCAAGTAGAATGGTCGGAGCCTTTTTATTGAAACCTGTCGAGGATTGAATGGGCGTGTACCTAAGCCCAAGCCTAAGCCTTCGGTGCCTCGGTGCGCAGTGTGGGCTTGGGCCGGGTCACCTCCATCGAGATCTTGCCGCTGGCGCCCTTGAACAGGGCATAGCACACCTGGAACGTGAGGCCCTCGAGGGTGTCGCCGTTGAACTTGGTGATAACATCGCCGCGCTGCAGTTTGTTGTCGATCTCCGGGTACTGGCCTTGTATCTGCAAGGTAAACCAAAGAATAGTGATCTCGGAAAAGTCTGCATCGGTGTCTACGAGTGCCTACAATATCTGCAATGGTGCATCCCTTCTCGTTGGGCGACAGCGAGAGTCCCAGCTCCTTGCCGGACTTCTTCATGAAGTCCACGCTGAACTTTTCCAGCTCCGGCGGATCTGCACGATAGACCGTCATATTGACGGTCTTTTCGTAGGTGGTGTGGAAGAACTGGTGCACCTTCAGCGTGGTCATGCTGTCCACATGCAGTGCCACTCCGTTCACGTCGCATATGTGGTCGTAGATCTTGAGGCGGTTGTCCGCTGCCACAGCGCCCTCCGGATAGACGTGTGTGATCACACAGCCAGTCTGAGGACAAGGATATGCTGAGATTATCACCTTTTTAGGGTTAGCTGACCCACCTTGACGTGGTTGTTCTTGCCGCCGCAGACGATGACGCCCAGCGGCTTCTTGTCCACCTTCATCTCGATGAGGATCTTTTTGTTGGGCTTGATCTCGGCTGTGGCGGGCTCCTGCGGCTTCTCGGCCTCCTTCTTGGCCTCTGTTTTTGGCCGGGAGATGGGGGGATTAGCTCAGTTTCAGTGGATACCATCAGCTTACCCTCTTTCTTCTTCTCCTCCGCCTCCTTGTCGGCGCGAATGGCGTCTTCGCTCTTGAGGGTCAGCAGGATCATGGTCACAATTCCCTCCGCCCGCTTTAGCAGCCCTGTGGCCTAAGGTCAAAGGGATGTTAGAGATTCGATTCAGGATGCAAGTGCGGATAGGGTTTTAAGTTACATCATCGTAGTTGGACTCCAGGGTGACGTCCTGGTTGACGGCCAGCAGCATGTCGCCCACTTTCACGCCCGCCACCTCGGCATTGGAACCCTCGCGCAGATCCGAGATGAAGATGCCGTTGCCCACCTCGGCGTGCTTGCCGTAGATGACCATGATGCCCAGGAAGCCCTCCTTGCGCACCTGCACCGTGCGCGCCTTCGGGAACTGGTCGAACAAGAACTTGGTCTGCAAGATGGCAAAGGGTGGAACATAACACAATCGTATTAAAAACAGTCCTATATTTCTATACAAATCTATTATCAAGCGCGTAGCTCGGCTAATGGGTATTGTGTAGAGAAATGCTTTTCTTAAATATCTCTTGGCTTTCGATTGCGAAACGGCCGCGTAAGATCAGATTCGTATGGGAAAATTTAAATTTGGCGGGCACTCTACATTTCCCTCTACAATCTAGTATTAAATACATCCCTGAAAATAATACCGACTTATCCATGTTCAGAACCTAATGTCCCAGCCCGCGAGTAAAAATTGCAACCCATTAACACTGATTTGGCGGCAAAAATATTTGCAAATGCTCATATGGGCAAGGTTTGGGAAACCCATTTGGATGCTAATATCTCGCCCAATACTGCTCCGATCCTGGAATGCCGTACCTCTAAGGAGTCGTGGAAAGATTCTCAATCGATCGGCATTCCAACTTTTCCGATTCCTGGCAATAAATTGTTCGCCGAAAATCTGCAAAAATTGTGATGTTACCCCTTACCAAAAATGCGAAAATCGGGTCGAATTTAGGGTTGCCAGGTTTTGATGCCAATCGATAGTCCTCGATGAATAGATTTCGGGAAGGTATGACATTCCGCCATCCGGGCCTTTTTTGCCGAGTTATGGGCTCCTTTTTACAGCTGTACGGCTATATATTCAACCTAATAATACACATAACAGCCCCAAATTTACATTACCCACCAATTTTGCAATTTGAATTTGAATTAACCGCGTATTCCGAGGGAGCTTGCATTTTGATAGAAACTCAAAGTCCTTAGAAGTCGGGAAAGTAGTCTTCCCATAGGAAAAACGACAACATTCTGGACACCCTTTTTGGGAAACTTTTTTTCTGAAGCTTGTGTATTGTTACCGGGAGATTTATAAGCAAGATAACAATTAGGATGAACAAGGCTGGACTTACCTCATCCGAGGATGTTGGGAACTTCTTAATGGGCTTCACGCACATGCCCTCATCGTTGGGCTTGCGCCGCGAGGTGATCAACACCAGCTTGTCTCCGTCCACGTTCTTGAACACCGCAGAGGCGTTCAAGTGGCAGCGATTCTTTAGCACATTGCCGTTAACCTCGACGATTTCGTCGCCCGGCTTAATATCTGCGCTGGCCAAGACGCCATTCACATCAACGCCGGCCACAAAGCAGGCCATCTTTTGGCGATCCTTGTGGCCGGCCAGGGCGAGTCCCAAAGGTTTACTGGCCTCCCTTTGGACCTCCACGCGGCGCAGGTCCTTCATCATATTGTACCGCTTGTTGATCTTAGCTAAGGAAAGGATTTCCTTTAAAATTAGTTTTTTAAATGTCTCGACGTTAAGCTCTAACCCATTGTGTAGCCAAACTCATCTTCCTGCTCTTTGTCGCGATCCTTCTCCTGCTTGTTCAGCTTGCAGTTGCCGGCGGAGGCGCGATCGATCTAAAAATAGTTGCGGATTGTGGATAAGGAATATTTGCGTTTGTCTTCCATCTCACAGCTAACCTCATAGCCAGCCTCCGTGCGGATGCGTCCAGTCATGTCCCGCGTATCCTCATCGTCCTCATCCCCGTAGTTGCTATACTTTTGTCGCATCGAGGCCGTGAATGTGGTGTTCCGCTTCTGCGTTGTCCCTTGCCGATTCATGCCTCCCATGCCACCCTGATTCATTCCCTGGCCGCCCATTCCGGGGGCATTATTGTTGGTGGTCTGCTCCTGGTTGAACTTGTTCTTGGCCTGCATGTAGCCATTGGCCTTCGATTGCTGGTCATCGCTCTTGTCGAAGGTCTGTATCTCGAGGTCGATCTTGAAGTCCGCCTCCTTGATGAGATCGATGACTGCCTGCTCGGTGGAGTTGCGTACATCCTTGCCGTTGAGCGATAGGATGCGATCACCGACCTTGAGGCGGCCGCAAAGGTGGGCAGGACTATCAGGCACAATGCCCTTGATAAAGATGCCGGTGGTCTTGGTGTTCGGTGAGTCCTTCACCTCGCCGCGTACTATGCAGATGCCAAAGGACTTTTTGCCCGTCTTATCCAGGGTCACCATGTGGATGAGATCTTTAGGGATGAGAAAAATTTGAACTTGCTGAGGATATTATCTTTGAGATTTGGAGGAAGGATTTTCACTAGAGGAATTACACACTTTTTTAAACACTAATATATGAAAGGCTTGTCGGAACAGACATTAAATGTTATTTTAAATTCCTGTCAATAAGTCCTCATAGATTACATAATAATTTTATAAATCGCAAACTGTTTGTTACAGGAGTCACATAAATTTGTATTTGATTCTTTGCTGAAATATAAACCCAATTAGTTGACTCTTTGGCAAGGTCAAGTTCTTAGTTTCTCTCCCGATTGGCTGCAAATTTGATTAGCAATTGGCAATGAAACCATTCAATGGCCACTGACCGCCATTGGCGTTCGGATTTCCCAGGAACTGAACCATCCTCGCTGCTCGAGATCCACTTGTTCGTAATCCACACCAAGCTCGCGACTCACTGGCCGGACATGAAGCGTTCGCGAATTGATTTCACAAATTATTTTGTATTCACTTTATTTCGCAATTATCGAATTGATAATAATTTAGGCTTTGTGAATATTCCGCGTTGCCAGCGCCCGATTTGAGTCCATTGAAAAGTGCGCCTAAACTGATTTTACAATTAGCTGGCGAACATTCTTGCTAACTGACTTAGTGGTCATTCTATTTTGAGTATGATTTTCGTATCGATTACACTGGTCAGCAGGAAGACCCTGGGTTATTTCTAAACAAGTAAAAGGGGCTTGCAATTTAATAAAGATATATTCCTTGGAGTCACTAATAAGAGAGGTTTTAGGGGGCTAAAGATAAAGACAATAAAATCACTCCCAATAAATGGCGTGCAGCAGAGTGCTATCGATCTGGTTTTCCATCGCATTGAGTAACTTTCGCTGTCTGTTATGACACCACTCACCTAATACACAGCTCCCTCAAGACGGTCATAATGTGGGTTAGCATCGGGGAATGTCGCACGGGTGGCTGGGTCTGCCTATGGCCGCAGTCGAGCGCCTTTATTGCCCATATTACGTTATTAATTTGTTGGTGCGATTTGGCCAATGCCGAACTCAACACTCCGCCAGAGGAAGCCGTCCAAGTGTTGACCAGAAATGCCCATCGATTTTAGCTGTTTCTTTCATTGCACTTACAACTGAATAGCATATGTCACGCACACTTTTTCAGTTGCTGAGGCGCCTCCGGCAGCAGCATAAAATTCGATTTTCAAACTATGAAAACAAGAAAATTAAATAACTTTTCGAAGGCCAAAGACATCCAATAATTATGCATATAAAACCTAATAAAAAGAATATTGTACTGACAAATATGTTACGTATACAAGACTATCATTTAGTGCTGGTTATTTCACTACAAAGCAGTACCTAAGTACCTAAGATTCCTTTTATATTTGATCCAACATTTAAGCAATACTTTATGAATTCATTGTTTTTCTGTGAAAAAATCTTCAAAGCAAATCGAATAATTGATTTAAGTTTGGTGCAATTTAATTTGCCGGCCCGGCTTAAGTTCATAATCGAGATTTGCATTTTAATGCCATGGCTGGAAGGGGGGAGTTTTTTGGGGGGAATCCACAGAGAAGGCCCGGAAAGGGGGCTATGCAAACATTTCCATTAAATGCTCGAACAAAATGAAATGAAAGGAGAGCAAAGCAGAAATAGCTAAGGCAGCTCCAAAGGAAACTAGAGTAAACACATGCACAAAGGCCAAGGGGAAAAGGGAAAAGTGCGGAGCGAGTGAAGGGAAACTGGAAAATGGCCTCTGTGTTGGGGTTGGGGTTGCGGATGGGGACTGCGAGGGGGTTGCTGGCACAACGTCAACGACTGCGAAACGATGTTGGAAATTAATTTCATAATAAAAAAGCGTAAGGAAACCCATTTGATAAAACAATTTCCTTTTTGCCTCCCAACAGTCATGTTTTGTTAGTAAAGTAAATTCAAAAGAGAGCACAGCGAAAATATGGCAATGAGCTTAACGGCTGCCTCCTGTCCCCCGCCCTTTCTGGGCAGGATACCACCACCCTCCTGTGCTCTGCCTCTGCCGGCGTCGACGCTGCCATCGGGTTTTGATTGGCTCTCCGGCGGAGGCCACGCCCTCAGCAATGGCTGCTGCCGCGCCTGTCGCTGCCTCGCTCTGCCACCCCCGGGATGCTGCCTCCCCGACCACGCTGCCGCTGGGCTGCGCTGCTGCGGCGCAGTTGGCGCATGGTTGTTGCCAGGATTTAGTTAACTGAAGTGATTTTCCACTGTTTGCTGTCGCTCCCAAACACATACACCGCCTCTTATGTAAGTGGCCACACGTGCCTGTGTGTGTTGGCGAATCCGTTGTTGACTTGTTCTCGTGTTGTCCTTACATGCAGTTATATCAAATTGCTAATAATCGTTTAGCAGGCACTCGAGAGTGCGTCCTGGAAATGAATAAAAATTACAGTTTTCTGCGCAAAAACACTTCAGACGTGGATTCGACGGATTTGGGAATAATATGGAAATTGTAGGGGCGGGTGCTAAGGAAGTCGCAGAACCGCAAAACGGAAGAATGGTTTGCAGGTACATTTTCTAATTAAGGCGACATGTTTGTCCCTTGAAGGAGTTATGAAACTTTTGCCTACTTTTCAGCGTTCGGATTCCCTTGCTTACCGAAATAATGTGCGACACATTTTCTAACAATTGTATAGTTTTTAAGAACGATTTAAGGTTGGGAATCCCCTTTCTCAGTTACAAAATTGAGGTATCTAAATTTATAGCTATACTCTGACTTGCATTCACTAAGAAATCGTTAAAAATCTGTACAAATCTCAAGAAAAACTAACGATATTAGTGGCAAAACTGATTCGAATTTTGCACACAAAGTTTGAATTGTTTTTCCAATGTAATTACATCGAGACTGGTACAAGGATCTAAAGATAACTTGGGAGATATAGGTTATAACTGAAGAAGCTTGATCGAATCATTCATAAAATTTTAAATTTCATCATTACGGGCCATTGAAGAGATGCAACAGGCTTTTCCCTCCCACGCAAGATACACAAAACAAAAGCGGGCCGAGTGGAAAACCAACTGAATATTCTCACGACGTTTAAGGACATCTACAAACAATTACGTCCGTACATGTGTACTCCGCTCGAGTTCGAACTCCGAACTTGCGACTCCGGCGGAATGGAATGACGCACGGAATGCCCTCAGGCGGTGGCAAGGGGCTTATAGATATTTGTGTTTACTACGACCGTACAATACTCCTATAATGTCCTCATAACTTTTAGTACTCGAACGTGATAGAGCAAATAATGGTGCCCACATGGCCGGCAGGAAGCGCAATTCACTTGCATCAAAGAGGAGGGCTCCGGGAACGGGATTTACTGGATTACGCGCACCGCCCGGACATTAAAACTCAATTTGAATGACAACGCGTAAGCAAATAATTGTCCTTTTGCGACCCGTCTTCAGCCATCCAAAGTTTGCTCTCCACACGGTAGTAAGTTATTCAAATATTGAGTTTTTCAACTCGCCCTGCAAGTTGCGGGGTGGCTGTGCGCAGGGTCGCATATACGCAGGGATATTGGTCCTCCAAGGAAGAGGGAGAAGGACAGCCGAGGCTGAAGCGGTCTCAAAATTTCATTCGCATCCCTTTGTTTGAGTTGGGCTCGGTTCACTCCTCTAAATACATTTGATTTGTTTACCATCGCCCCGAGGCCGAGCCGTAGATCTTAAGCTTCATGTAAATGCGTTAAATTAAATTTCAAACGCTTGTTCTCTCCCAGCCGAAGCAGAAGGACAATGACAATCAAATGGCTGAATGGGTGGTTTCCCTATTATTCAAGCCCGAGCACAGATTGAGTGGGCTGGCGATTTTGATTCAGTGCCCAGCCAAATGCGATTATGGGAATAAAGATTTGTCAGATCCATATGGATACGGGCTAAGTGGGAAAGGAAAGTGAGAGGATAAAGTTCTTCAACTTGGCAGCGTGTTGTTCAAATCTATACCAAGTGTTTCTGTATGCCTGTGGGATCAATTAAATAATCATTTAAATATAAATAAGCACCTTGTCAGCGATTGCAATAGAAGAGATTTTAAATAAACTATATTATAAGCATAATTATTTTATTGTACGGCCAAAGGTGCTAACAACAAATTGGGCATTGAAATAGGCGCTACTTATGCTTGTACTTAGCGAGTAAATAAATTAATAAATTACAAACCTATTAAAGTGTTAATATACCAATATTCTGGATGCGGTGTACCAGCTTTATGCTAACCCAGTTTGTATACAACTTTTTTAAAGAATCCTGATTCAATAAGTCTCACTTTCAGATGGAAAAGCTCAAATTCAATATTGTTGATTTTGGACACTGATAGCCCATCCCGCACGTGTTCGCACTTCGCGGTCCTTCGGCCACGTGCTAACTTGTTTGTGATATCCTCATCAGGCGCTGGCAAATATTTATTGTTCGCATTTTATTTGCAGCGCAAATTGGTAATATCTCCATGGGCCTTTCGGCCGAAATTCGGAAAATCCGGGCTTGTGTCCTCTATTTTCTTTTCATTTGTCGCCATGTCGCCCACATCGCTTTCATCTAACAAATTGATTTACACTAACGATTATTTAATGAAATTCCACAGGCAGCAGCATCCTGCCAGGAAGTGTAAATTACTCGACACCCCCTTTCCAAAGACCAGGACCCATCCACGTGGCACACGTGCCCGATGCGACAACTTATTAGGAGTTTCATGCACCAAGTACCCTGGCACACAAGTTTCCACACATTTTCCATTGACAACTTTTGCAAAGTTTGATTCTTTTTGGTTTGATTTAAATTTGTTACCCTCCGGAAGTCGTCGGGATGTGAGGTGTTGTCTCTTTTGTGGATTGTTGTCATGTTAACGGATGAGCAACTAATGAAGATTGATTCTGTCACTCCAGAAGTGGAAAGGAAAGATTGCACGCAAAAGAGGATTGCTTATACGCCATGTGAGCTCGATTTGGGGAAATTTCCATTGCTCTGTCTAAAGTATTAAGGTGGAAATGTTCCATCCATCATCACCCATTTGCCAGCTGGTTAAGCTTCTTTGCACATTTAATTTTATGGGCCTCAAACAATTCCAAACAAATTTGCCCGCCCGCTTTGACTTCATAATCCTTGAAACCAAAACAAATAGACGATTATCCTTCTCGGCCTGGGCGTGCGTGACCAAAATGAAAAGTTTTAGCACAGAAAGGGGATCAGGTTCCCCCGGATAGTTATTACCATCACCAACTGTGCAAATTGCCGCCACGCCCCAACCGTTAAGAGAGCAAAAGGCAAAAGGCGCACAACCAATCCCATATTCCGGGAGTTTTGCTTTCGTGGCATACGGACAAGTGACAATCATCCCACTTAATTGAATTCTGCGCTGCATAATAAATCAACTTAATGCGATCCAAGTACCCACACAGTTCGAGATGCAGAGCAATTCAAAAACAGGAAAAAAAAAGAATCGAAAGAGGAAACAAAAAATGGGTGCGGCGAAATCCTTCGACTGCGGTTATAGGTGGCCCAGGCTGAGGCCCAGGCCCAGGACGAGGACGAGGACCAGGCTCGGGCTCAGTTCCATCGTCAAATAAACAACAATAACACACTCCAGAACACAAGCGCTGCCCACTTTTCCACCCGCCGACTGTAATTTCCACACTTGTGCTGACACATTGAAAGGGCTTTGCGTTTTATTTATGAATTGAGAAATTGACATCCTGGAGGACGGAGGGTGTGTGTGGGTTCCCGAGGAGGCTTAGGCACACGGCTCTCGATTTTTATTGCCGCCAAACAAGAGGCTTAGGCAAAGGCAGAAGCAGCAGCAGCAGAGCCATCAAACCCACCACCACACCGCATCCTCATCCACATCAAATGAACAAAACTGAATGAAATGAGCCACGAAACATCAGTGTGTGGCACTTGCTGTTTGGCCCAACCCTCGGCAAAAAAAGGAGGGATGTTGAGGGAAACAACAGCGATATACCCATTACCAAAAAGTCTTTCGTTCTAGATTTTTAAAACTGGAAATGCCCTCAGCAAGTGAAAGGTATCGCAAAGCGGATAAATCGAGCGTGAAATATTCCAGCTCGTCCACAGGAAGGCTTTGCATGTGGATGAGGGGCAGGATGGTAGCTTAAATCGAATCCATTGTTGTGCTTGCCACTTGTTGGCGGCAGGTCCCGGAGATCCTTGCGTTGGCCGTACGAAAATTCGCTTTGCGGCTGCAGTTGTGCAATTTGCTCGCTGCCTGCTGTGATTTTTCCCATTGTCCTGGCGGGGTTGGTTCGCCTGCTCGCTGATTCCCGACATCCTTGTCCATCAAATTGAGCGTCACTCAAGTATTCAAGTGCCTGTATGTGTATCTGCCGTGAGCTGGAGTCCTGCAGATACTTCAAAGATTTAATAATGACATAAGATGCGAAGCTATTAAGTCCGCCAACCCAGCGGCTTCAACTTCTTAGGGGGCCTCGAGTGTTTGCCTTTGCGATATGGCAGGTGGCACCACCTGACTTAATGCAGGATGCGCCCGACTGGAGTGCAAATTAGTGGGTGCCGATGCGAAGATTTCCCTCTGAAATGCACTACAAAAAAGTCCATATAAAATGCTCGCAATAATTTTTGTCTGAGGGATTATTTTGGGTAAACTTCGAAATGCTAAGCTTTGAAAATCCAAATATTTTCTGCTCTCCCATTTTCTCCAAGTGCAGAGCCAAGGATACGGCAAATCATTTTTGGGGGACTGGCAACAGTCGCCTTTGTTCGGACCCGAAGAAGTGATTGTCCTTGCCGGCTCCTTGCAGTCAAAGCAATTCAAGTGTCAAATCTTTTATTTGCCTTTTGCAGATTTTGCAATAAAAATTTGTATTGTCAAAAGTCTGGGCTCATCCAAGCCAAAGACCAATCCCCAATCCCAAGCCCAAGCCCAATTTCAAGCCAAATCCTTAGTCAGTGCATCTCCCTCACACCCACTTGATGTCGCTCCGATTCATCCGCTCGGCATATCCTTTGGTCGTTTGTTTGTGTGCAATAAATTTGCTGACAAAAGGGGGATTATTGCTGGATCATGCCGCTGTTGCTGCAGTTTGGTTTGAGCCCGAAGGATGCGCATATATACAAGTGAGCTGAGCAGGATGTCCTCGCGGTGGCTGGTTCCTGTCAGCGTGCATTCCTGGGCGTTATTGTTTGGCCATAAGTTAATTGTTCCCCTGCGAAAGCTTCAATGCACCGCATCCTCACGCTCAACTGGCCATCAAAGTGCCCCAGTCCTGTGTGCGCTGTTCGTCCTCTAACCGGACTCATGCTGTGCTTAAGCGACGATGATTAACCGTAGATTGACAGCAGACATGGATACGGATGTGGCCACGGATCGGCCATGGGACACTGTAGGGGATGACTTTAATTGCCATGGCAACTATCGAGCCACCGGATGAGTAATGAAAAGTGGATTGGCAGAGCAAATATTTTCGATAAAAAAGAACGAACTGTTATGGGGATTAGGTGGGATGATAGGCGGAGGAAATCCAGAGGAGATAATCCTCAACGGAAGTGACTCGTAGTATACTCGTATATTAAAAATATAGGTTTGTTCCTTTCTAAGCTGGAATTTCTTAAGGATTTTTCTTAAGGGGGAAGGAGGTTTTCCCCTTAGACGGCTGAAAAATACTCTAATTTTGTCAAAATACTAAGTGAAAAGGCGCGATCTAAATGTGTACTTTGGTAAATACAATTAGTGTCTTATCAAAGATAGTTTAATTATCTCTAAAATAAGACATAGTTGAATAAAATAGGTTCAGTATTGCATTAGTAATCGTGTTGACAAAATGCAAAAAAGAGGTTTCGAGAAAAACTTCTTCAAAGTCTTAGATCACACCAACATATCACCCGACCTGTCCGTTTTAAAGACTTGCAATTTCGTCAATACTACACGTATCGACTTGAAATTTTGAGGTAATATTCTTGGATAGTTTGACAACACTTTATCAAAAAAAAATGTGAAAAATTACTGATAAGATATTAATACTCCCATATGTGAAGTATACTTAAAATTCTTTTTAAAGCTTAAAAAACCCCTATAGAGAATGCCACATTAAGCACAATTTATTTTACTTTGGTATACACCAAACTTACAGCAAATATAGTGCAAAGCATACATGTATGTTGCCATAGAAAGTGCACAGTTTTGCCCACTTGATTACTCTTTTTGGGCCGAAAAACTTTGATCCGCAGACATAAAAATCTTTTGTTTGCTCATAAAAAAGACAAAGGAAAGCCGCAATAAATTTTCAGCAACTAAATTGCTCAACGGACAAATGCCAATATCCTGCAAGCCACCCCTATCCCGCCTCGATCTGGGGGCTCCATACTAATGCCCTACACAACTACATGGGGGGGATAAGGATACATAACGAATCCGAGATGCCACGCCCCTCAAATTCTGGCCAAAAAATCATTGATTCGTAAGTGTAACAGAGAGTGGGACACAGGGCGTTGGGGGTGGATGGCGCCTGGCAGGGCTAAAACAGAATAATGAAACGATGCCAAGTGAAAGAAGCGATATCAATATTGTGTCCTGAATAGAAAGATGGCGGCCATTATTGTGTCTGTGCGGGGTGTGGGGGTGTGGGGGTGTGCGAGTGTGTGGGCGGGCATGTGAGCATGCTGCTTCCGCCAAACTGGAAAACTAATTTGAACAAAGTACAACAAATAAAAGTGACTACTGAATGTTTAATTTGAAAAGGGAAGGCACCAAACACTGGGCCACAACAACAGCAAGTACGATGTCTAACAACTGGAGAACAAAAACAGGGAAAATGAAAAAGAGAAATAATGCGAAACTCACTTGGATACAAATGCAGACAAGCACATGTACCCAACTACGAGTGCGGGGGACTCCCCGCATTCCCCATTCTTCGCATTTGTGTTTAGAGGATGTCGGCAAAAATGGCGCACTCGGATCCCTTGCTCCCGAAAAGTTTTGGAATTGAGAATGCGAGAAAGCCGAAGAGAAACGTCGACATACGGTTAGAAAAACATTCGCACATAAAAATGCTAACATTTGAACGAGAGCCGAGCAGCATGGAGAGGAGTCCTGCCAGCCCTGCTCCTACTACTGCTCCGGCTGCCACTGCTCCTGCTGCTGCCTCCATGTGGCTGACATAATGAAACATTATTAAGAGCCACGACGTCAAAGCTGCAAAAGGTATCTAAATTTGCGCAAAATGTTTATCCTCCCGCCGGCCGCCGGCTGCCTCCTGCATTTTGGCTTCTGCCAATTTGCCGTCGCTTGGAGAGGAAAACACAAATATCACATTTACAGGCAGCAGCACTCCACCATTTTCTGTGGGACCGAGATGGCTAGAGCGAGTGCGCCATAGATTGGTTCCTGTCCATCCCATCCCCCGTTCGCATGGGAAAAGGAGAGCCTGCTGCTTCACTCGCTCTGTCTCCCTTGATCCTGCGAAGGATGCTGCCTCTGCTGCCTCTGCCGGCTCGGCTGTTCGCCTGCGCTGCGCTGCCTGCGTCGACGGCGGCAGTAGAATCACAGTTATTCGAGATACGAAAACATAGCAGCGGCAACACAAAAGCTCAGGGAAGCGTCGGCGGCAGCGGCAATGGCAGCGGTTTTTCATAAATAAATGTTTGAGTTATGTAGAAAAACATTTTGGGCGAGAAGATTTTCGTTTTCGTTGCGATTCAGTTAACATTTGGCCAGCGGATTCCGTCTCGCGCGGACGCGTTTCGTTCGAAAACTTCTTCCCATTTCCGCTGCTGGCCCGCACATGCACAGTTATTCCATAGCCACAGCCATAGCGAAACGGAAACACAAACGGAAACGGAAACAGAATCAGTGTCCAATGTCAAAGTGAAGCAAGTGAAGCACAACGAAGAGACCACAGTTCCTGAGCAAAATAGTCAAAGCCAAACAGATTTGAAACCAGTTCAAGTGTTGCGTCCTCTAACTAAACTAAGCAAGCCGAGCAATCTACAGTGAACCCTCGCCACCATGCACACCAGCACGGATCCCATGCACACTCTCCACGACAGCGTTTCGCTGTCGCCGCCACTGCACAAGAGCCAGCGCGGCTCTTCCGGCGGAAACGGGTCCCGGGCCGCCGCCTCGGATGCCATGTCCATGGCCTGCGACGACAGCGACATTGAGCCGTCGGCCATGGGCGGCAGCGGAGCTGGAAGCGGTCCCGGCGGCGGAGACGGATCCGGTTCGAGCGGCGGGCCGTTGGTGAAGCCGCCGTACTCCTACATCGCCCTCATCACAATGGCCATTCTGCAGTCGCCGCACAAGAAGCTCACGCTCAGCGGGATCTGTGACTTCATCATGTCGCGGTAGGTGCATCTTTGATAGCTTATTTTTCGGGATAAAGCAACATACATTGCAATTTATTTATGACATACAATGTGCCTTAATAACACGTACCTAAACACATTAAAAATCCCCAAAAAACATTGACTTAAATACTTTAAAACAATCAATTTTCTCGCATTAAAAACGTGTAGTAAAAGAGGAACTGTTCGGATGGCTTACTTACATTTGTTCTTAAACTATATTGTAGTGTTAACTATAATTTTAGTGTAAATTTTGCTACTTAAACATTGATTTTGATTGTAATTTCCCTAAATAATACCTCCATAGCTTCCCGTACTACAAGGACAAGTTCCCCGCCTGGCAGAACTCCATCAGGCACAATCTCAGTCTGAACGACTGCTTCATCAAGGTGCCCCGCGAGCCTGGCAATCCGGGAAAAGGCAACTTCTGGACCCTGNCTTGCATTAAAAACGTGTAGTAAAAGAGAAACTGTTGGGATGGCTTACTTACATTTGTTCTTAAACTATATTTTAGTGTTAACTATAATTTTAGTGTAAATTTTGCTACTTAAACATTGATTTTGATTGTAATTTCCCTAAATAATACCTCCATAGCTTCCCGTACTACAAGGACAAGTTCCCCGCCTGGCAGAACTCCATCAGGCACAATCTCAGTCTGAACGACTGCTTCATCAAGGTGCCCCGCGAGCCTGGCAATCCGGGAAAAGGCAACTTCTGGACCCTGGACCCTTTGGCGGAGGACATGTTCGACAACGGCAGCTTCCTGCGGCGACGGAAGCGCTACAAGCGGGCACCCACCATGCAGAGGTTCTCCTTTCCGGCGGTCTTTGGCACTCTGTCGCCCTTTTGGATCCGCAAACCAGTGCCGCTCGTGCCGGTACACTTCAATGTTCCCAATTTCAATGGCAACCGGGACTTTGACATGGTCCACACGCCGGCGGATGTCTTTGATTCCGCTCTGAGGGCGGACAAGAAGTTTAACTTCTTCGCGAATGCGGAGGCCTCGTTATACCACGGCAGCCAGTCGGGCGACAAGTTCGATCGCTTGCCCTTCATCAATCGAGGCGGGCGGGATGTCCTGGACGCACTGCCGCACAGCAGTGGCTCGGGCGGGGGAGCAGGCTCCGGGTCCGGTTCGGAGGGCAGCAGATCGGCCAAGTACAAAAATCCCTACGCCTTCGATGTCTCCACAGTGGCCAGTGCAGCAGGCAGTGGCCTGTCCAGCCATGCGGGCTACAGGGATGCGGCTGGGATTCCCGGCGCCGGATACATGGATCTCCATGCCTACAACGACGATCCGGACACAGAGGCAGAGGTGGAAGCAGAAGCCGAGGCGGACGAGGATTCTTGCGAGGACAAGATCGATGTGGAGAGCGGCAACGAGCAGGAGGACTCGCACATCTCCGATTCGGTGGATAGTGCGGGCACAAATCGATTGGATGCTCCGCCAGAAGCGCTGATCTTCGAGCACGCGGAGGCCTCGCGAAGTTCCCCGCCGGCAAGGACACGTTTTGATGGCGAGCCTTTGGGCCTGACCAGCCGGACCAGCAAGCAGACTAGCGCTAAGGACTTCCGCATCGAGACACTGATCGGCCACCATGTGCATCACGGCAGCAGTCAGGAGGAGGCCAGCGACTAGGTGGGAGATTGTCCCAGCATATCCTCCGATTTGGCTCTCAGTGTACAGTCCAAAGTCCAATTCAACGGTGATTTCAGTTTCGATCTAAGCACGTTTTAACAGCCCCGCATTCCGCATCGACTCCAATTCGAAAACTAAATCTAGTTCCCAATTCAACCGAGTCCGAGCAGCAAGTAGTGATCAGTAGGTATACGTACTATATATCTGTATCTGTAGGATCTAGGAGGCCAGCACAAGTCAGAGTTTTAAAAGAAACCAGAGAAATGCGACCAAATCAAAACAGCCACGGCCATAGTTGGTCAGTCCACGAGTATATCGGCGCGTCATATAGTACTAACATATAGTATCTATTGTAAATCTGATGCATTGCACATTTATAGCACTACTTTTAAAGTGAATTCTAGCGCTCTAGTTTCTAGATTATAGATTCTGGACCTATATCTCCCGGCGAGTGTAAATGAGCACATCCGATCAAGAGGAACACTATTAACTATAAATTAGTCTAAGAATTTTGCTGATGTTATTGAAAATTTAATAAACAACAATATAATAACATGGTGTTTCAGTTACTGGACTTTTAAGCTTGGTAGAAACATTATTCCCTATTCTTGATGCGCATTTACCGGCAACCTCTTTAAATTACAATTTATAAAAGTGGGGACACTTACATTATATGAGGTGGTTAAAGTATACCTATAGTTAAATTAATATATTGATTGCATAAGCACTTGCTTAAGCATATGCGGTTCTTTATAAAACAAATTGCTGCTTATGCTTGCTTCGTATCGATAATTTAGCTTTCAACCCTTTTGAATTTTGCCACCAATCGAGGCCTCAGCAAATGTGGCAACACCGATTTGGCCGTGATTTAGCCAGGACGCCTGCGCAGTCCCTAAAGCCCGAGGACAGCTGTTTAACAGTTGGTGGTGGAAGCGCGCCAAAGTCCAGTCAACCAAAAGCTCCACCACTACTCCGACTACGAGTCGACTCCTTTGGACGCTACTACATTCCGTTCCAGTGCGGAAACATCCAAAGCTTGGCCTGGAAGCGGGCCAAACATTAGTAGTATCAGCGGCTTGGCCGTGGAATATACCAACACAAACTATTGATATCCGGCAGCGGCAGCAGCAGCATCAGCCACGGGAGCTGTTCCAAAGCACGGAATCACAGAGCACCCGCATATAACAAAAACGGTTCCATTTCCTGCTGCCCTCCCCCGCGCCTCCTAAAAAACAGCAAAAAAGTGAGTTTAGTTTTGTGTATGTGCAAGAACTTGAAATTGCCCCCAAGTCGTAAAACTGAATTGCCTTAGTTTTGTTTGGAGTTGAGGGCGAGAGATGTCCCCTCGTCCTTTGGCCGCAAAGGTGCTGAGCTCATCGGTGAGCCGAGAAAAGTACTAGTCATCCCCCGCAAATCCCCAAGGACTACTCGGGCTACACTCTGTGACTACTGTGATAATGAGCATGCCTAAATGCCACCACGATGTCTGCTAGGCAATAGAAGGTATTAGGCAGGACCAAGAAGTGCATTAACAAATCGGAACAGCATCCTCGGATTGCTTCAATGGCGATTTTGCGGGTCAGATGTGCCACTTTAGTGGCCTGGCTGGCGCTACTCACAGGTGGGCCTAGAATAACGACAAACTGCGGAGCTGTCCAGATTCTATCTTGTGTAATCCGCAGCAACCCAGTCGGTGCGCATCACCAATCTGCGGGTGCCGCAGTTTTACACCATGCAACGGAGCCAGGAGCCCGCTCCTCTGGTGCTTGATTGCGAGGTGGAATTTGAGGGCGAGGAGCAGGGATTCGTCCTCAAGTGGCTGTTCAACAACCACTCCATCTACCAGTGGATACCCTCGGTCAAAGGGTTCGCAATGGTGAGTCCGTCGCTTAATAAGTTCGAGGGGGAGGGCTAAATTAATTAACATAAATACCAATGCCTCCGGCACTGGCGTCTTTGTCTTGTTTCTTACAAATCGACGACGACTGTAGGGCTTCATGAAGTCGAGGATAGACAACAAAATACTCACAATGGATGGGAGCCCCGGTGTTATATCGATAAAGAATCCCGACTGGAACCTGACGGGGGAGTACACGTGCGCGGTGCAGACGTTCGAGTCGACGGATAAGCGGAGTGCCCGCTTGCAAATAATCGGTGGGTGTCACGAAGGAAGTGTAAGATAGTGTAAGATGTGCTTTTGCTGGTGTTGGTCAGGTGCTTGCAACACGTACACCTCGGCACTAGCTGAACCCACCCTGCCCCAACCCCTTTTCACTGCCCCCTCCCTACATGCAAGCATGCACCTTGGCACCTTGACTTCGGGCCATTGTGTATGTTTGCTTAGGTGTTTTTGGGTACACAGAAAGATGGAAATTATGGTTTTGTGTACTTAAAACAAACATTACACGAACTGTCTGCGTAGGGAAAATTTAAATTACAAAAGCCAGCAAGGCGGCAATAATTTGCCTGGCTTGCTTACACACTGTGGAACCATTTCCTTTTCGGAGTCATTCTGGCCGAGTGCCAGTTACCTCTTTCTTGTGCGTTCCCTTCTATTTTTATCAAAGTTTTCGCCATGAATTATACTCATGATGGGCGAGAAAAATTGCTATTGCCATAAATTATAAAAGTGTGCAGGACTGCAGTTACTTAAAGGGAAATTAATTTTAGTTTTCAATTTCTTCAGCATCGTGGGAAAACAAATAATTCTCCTGGCTTTAATTTGAAATTTATTGTTTTTTATTACTTTGACTTAAAAGAGTCACTGGATTTTGTGAAGACTAAATTAAGTGCTACATAAAGTGGCCTTTCTTTTTTATTTTTGTTATAACCATTCTTTACACAGTAGTTGTCCTTGCATTTGGTTAATACTCGTACTAGTATTTACATATCCACCTGTTCGGCAGACTTTTCTTGGAGTACACGAACCGTGGCTTTAAATTACAAAGTCAAAGGGGTCAGGGGTTACCCTTTTTCTTGCCGTGTGGCCGGATGGGTCGCGTCTGGTGCGGCACGTGCGATTCCCCTTCATATTTGCATGCGTGTCAGGTGGCAGTCCCTGCGGTAACCGGAACCGTCGCTTGTTTGTCTTGTTTTATGCTTTTCTTTCGGGACCCTATTTCGCCATTTTTTGTGTGATTTTTTTTGCTGTTGTGCTGCTGTTGTTTGGGCTTTGCTTCATTGTTTAGTTTGACACTTGATTAATTCCCACGGCTTTTTGTTTTTGGCCACCGTCTGGTGTTTGGCACCAACCATACCGACCTACCCGCATGGCAGTTCCTGAATCCGATTTCATGTTGGAGGCCCGAAGGGGCGATGGCTCGCGTGCAGACGTGGACATCGTGTGCGTGGTCCAGCGCGTCTTCCCCCAACCGGTGGTCTCGGTGATGTAAGAGCTGTCTGGCCGTCTGGTTGAAATTGAATAAGCAACTATTAAACGCCTCCTCGTCGCAGGTTTGACCGGCACACGCTGGACTCGGTGCTGACGCAGTTGGACCAGGACCCCAGTGGCCTCTACAGCATGACCGTGCGCACTCGTATTCCTAAGGATCAACTCGCATCCCCCACCCCGATCACCTGTTCATTTATCCTGGTCGGCACCAACTACACCAAGCGTCGGGAGACAATATATTACGGTGAGTAAGCCGTCAGGATACCGGGATTCGCTAAATCAGATAAATTGAAATAGATTCCCTTGAAATTGTAACCTTTATTTAGCTTAACTCCTTAGTCAATTGGTAGGCTTAAATTACGAGTAATGTGAAAATATGCGTGTTAATAAATGTGTTTTTAATGAAAATTGTTGACTCTTTTCCTTTGCTTTTTTCAATTGTACTCCACAGATAAGGCCTCGACTATACAACACAAGTGGACCACGGTAGCCGTAGTCATGTCCATCGCATCCTTAGCTCTAAGCAGTTAGTTCGTTAGAATCCTTTTAGACCATAATTGTTTTTTACTTTTCTACTAGGAAGCATTCATTTTAACATAGACTTTTAACGGATAAACGTAATTTTTTGCGATATTTTTAAAATGCGCTTATTTTATACATGCCTGTGTAGAATCGTGAGGAAACGATACGCAAAACAAACAAAAACAAACTCCACATTATGGGCGGGCAAGCTCGCCCATGAAAACACAAAAAACTAAATATATACCAAAAGAAATATATACTATATTCAGACATATATTTACCACATACAAATAATTAAATATATATATATATATATATTCATATATATAGTAGTTATACACGATGTATAAGTCGAAACGCCAATAAAAAACACTAAGAAAACTAAGGAAACATCAACAGTGCATTAAAAGTAGCTGCTTTAGTCGTTGTCGTAATTTGCTGATCAAATCTAATTTTAAAATTGTACAATTTCGGGTACTCTTTATTGGAGAAGGAATTTGAATTCAAAATTATATACGTAAATAAAATTGGAATTGCTTTGTAAGACTACGTTGTATTGGACTTGTCATTACTTAGAGGGAGATGTTATGAAGTAAAATAAAAGGATAATGTGGGAAGAGTTATTAAATGGTCAATCTATAAGGTTCTTAAACATGCTTTCTATAGGATAAAAGGTCCGTTTCATAAATTTAATAGTTGTTATTGGCTTTTGTGGAGAGGATTCCTCAGTTCCCCAGTTTTAGCTTAAACTTGCGTTTGGGTTTTCCCGCCGAAAAGGTTGAAAAAACCGCGCTTGGCTCACCATCCATTTTGTATCGACATGCAGCCCTGAGCGCGCCAATGTTGTGGGTGTGCAGCCCTGCGCGCGCGTTCCTGCGCCCTTCCAGGCGAGAGCTTCCACCTTCCAGTGCTTCCCGTGCGCCCATGAGTATGCAGTGAAAATGACAGCAGTGGCAGCGGAGCCATCAACATCGCCTTAGATAGCAAAAAAAAAGGGGAAAAAATAGGCTGACGCGAGAAGAACGCCAAGGTTCCTGCCGCCACCCACTCGATTGGATAATCCACGGCAGACTTTACAAGTCCGCTGCCCAAGCCTCAGCCAGATCAGCATGTCCTCGTGAAGCCACCCAAGGCAGCCAAAATAACGCGGAGAGCCCAGAGCAGGTAGCACGACGGAGCACACGATGGCCTCCGGCGATGGCGACACCATCAACACCATCGACATGGACAGCTCCTCGGCATCGCAGGCCAAGCCAGTGGAACCCAGCAATGGTAATTACGGTGTCCTGGCCTCGTTTTTGTCCCTCCCAAAGCGTTTTAGCAAAACCTAAAAAAAAATCAATGATTGGCAAATGGAAGTGTGTGCCTGCCTGCCTGCCTGCCAGGCAGTCCCCTGACCCCTGCCCCTGGAAGGGGGATGAAGAAGAAGAGCCCAACCAACGCACCCCCGCTCACCGACACCACCCACCCACCCACTCCTCGCCTATTTCATTCCTCCGCCCCATTTGACGGACTTTCCCTCGGCTCATATTTATATTTTTGGATGCTAACAAAAGAAAGTCACACGCGCGAATTGGAGTTGGGGGGTATGGAACTATAAGGAGGTTGTTTCGGGGGCCTGTCTACGGTCAAGTCGCGGTGATTGACCAGACTGCGTCATAGGGCTTTGAATTAAACATGGCATCTAATAATAACTCTCACCACCATTTACTTGTAGCCTCCACCGCCGACCATGTGGGCAACTCGTCGCCCGACGTAAGTACATCTTGCGAGCCAATCGAAAGTACAATCAAAGTTCAATTGCTTACACTTCGGCTTCCATTTCCAGTTGGGCAACCGTCCGAATCGTGCGGCCAACAAAGCGGACAAGGAGCGCAAAATTGGCCACAGGCGCGTCGGCGAGGGCGGCGAGATTACGTACAAAAAGATCCAGACATCGCAGATCATGGGCTCCATACAGCTGGGCATTCAGCACACGGTGAGTAGTGGCCGAAATCTTAAAAGTATTTTGTCAAAAGTCGTCAATATTGAACCTGTAAACGCACACAAGAAAACTCTAATTCAAAGCTGTAAAATCAATATTTTGAATGTGCTAGTACAAGTATAGTACGAGTACATTGAGTTTGTGAGACTTTTTGTTCAAGATATTTACCTAGTTTTAAATGAAACATATTGTAATACTTGATAACATTGTTTTGCAGGTCGGCAGCCTGGCCTCGAAGCCCAAGCGTGATCTACTTATGATGGACTTCTGGGAGATAGAGAGCATCACCTTTCCGCCAGAGGGTTCCAGCCTTACACCTGCCCACCACTACAGCGAGTTCCGATACAAGATCTACGCGCCTATTGCTTTCCGCTACTTTCGGGATCTGTTTGGCATCCAACCCGATGATTTTATGGTCTGAAAACTTAACAAATAACCAAGAAATCCCTAAGTAAAAATGTTCTGACATTTTAGATGTCCATGTGCACGTCCCCGTTGCGGGAACTGTCCAATCCTGGTGCTTCCGGCTCGATATTCTACCTGACGGACGACGATGAGTTCATCATTAAAACAGTGCAACACAAGGAGGGTGAATTCTTACAGAAACTACTGCCTGGGTGCGTGATTTCCTTCACCCATCCGTCCCCAATGACAATAATTACAATATGAATTGATTTTTCAGTTACTATATGAATCTAAATCAAAATCCGCGCACGCTATTGCCAAAGTTCTTCGGATTGTACTGCCTGCAGACGAGCAATGCCAAAAATATTCGTTTAGTGGTCATGAACAATCTGCTGCCCTCATCCGTAAAAATGCATCTCAAATACGACCTCAAGGGATCCACCTTCAAGAGGAAGGCCAACAAGGCGGAACGGGCCAAGAAATCGCCCACGTACAAGGACCTTGATTTCATGGAGCAGCACCCGAATGGCATCTTCCTGGAGGCCGAGACCTATTCGGCGCTGATCAAGACCATTCAGCGGGACTGCACGGTTCTGGAGTCCTTCAAGATCATGGACTATTCCCTGCTCCTCGGCGTCCACAACCTGGACGTGGCCCTCAAGGAGAAGCAGAGCGAACAGCGGAAACCAATGAGAGCGCCGCTGGCCGAGGACTCTGATGTGGATGTGGACGAGCCGCTGGATGGCCTGGACGCCGATGGCAGGGATCGGGATGCAGCCACGGGCATAAGCCGGAATAAGTGAGTATTTTTTAAACCATTTATCGTGCAAATCGAAACTGAAGAGCTAATCCAGTGCGGCATACAGGTCCGTGAATCGCCAACGCCTGGTGGCCCACTCCACGGCCATGGAGAGCATCCAGGCGGAAAGCGAGCCCATCGACGACGAGGAGGATGTGCCGTAAGTATTGCTTATTATCCTTTGGCATTCGTGAAATCCTCTAATTTGGTTCTCATTTGCTAAAATCAGACCGGGAGGCATCCCAGCGAGAAGTGAGAAGGGCGAACGCCTGTTGCTCTACATCGGCATCATCGACATTCTGCAGTCCTACAGGTTGAAGAAGAAACTGGAGCACACGTTCAAAAGCATCATACACGATGGGGTAAGGCCACAAAATGTACCAAAAATCCTTTTGGAAGGAGAACTCACAAATGAATTCATAAATTATAAGGAATTTGAACCTTCTTGCCAACCTCTGTAGAACTTTAACTGCAAGCCTCAACATTTGGATTATGCACCGATCAAATACTTATTTTATTCACCACCAATCTCACTCCCAAAAAAATCCATTTCTTCTCTGTATCCTGCAGGAAACCGTCTCGGTCTGCCGGCCCTCGTTCTATGCTCAAAGATTTCAAAACTTTATGGCCAAGACCGTGTTCCGAAAGATACCATCCCGTAAGTGGACTTGGAGCGCTCCCGGAAGTCGGGCTAAGTACTTGTACTGTAAGGCATTTTTGTGTGTGCAGTTGGCCGAGTTATGCAAGCAAGCACTTACCGACTTTTTGTGTAGCTAGTTAGACAACACACACACACTCTGTTTACATTCACACAACAAACACCTAGTAGCTTGCTAATTTGGTTTTATTGAACTGTTTGATGTGCAACAAAAATGCAATATGGTACCACACTCTGGGGCCTGACTAGATGAAATCCTGGCCAACAATCTGAAGCAGCGTTCTCAACCATCTGCTTTCTTTATATTTTTCCAAAAACATGTCTCGAACGCATTCACTATCACTTTCTCCACGCATAAATAGTGGATCTCCCAGAGATCAAAGGAAATCACAGAAAATTTCGTACCTTGGTAACCAGCTATATAGGTAATGGAATTGAAACTAATGCTCTTAAATATATGTTTTCCTTCCGTTCTTAATGAATTTTAATTGTTGTTTAAATAACTGTTTAATATTCACTTCTTGGTTGGTTTTTGTTTGATTTTCGAAACGGACGCCCAAAGCATGCCTCTCAATATCACGTTAGTTTCGTCCTTGTGACCTCTTGGCAGCCGTACTGCTCTTTGGCTTTGCCTAGTTGCTTTCGGAGTGCTATTTATGCTTTTTGAACTCACAAGAAAAACCGAAAAAATATTAACCGATGGTGTTATGAACTTTTGCAGCGCTCAAGCACTCGCCGTCGAAGAGAAAAAGCCTGTCAAAGGCCATTCAGCGCTCTATCGACAGCGACAACGAGGCATCCACAAGACGTAAGTGTTGCAGATATTTATCTCATTCTATTTCTAATTGGAAATCCGATCCCAATTTCCCCAGCGGTTCATGCCTCGCACTCGCACAGCAGCGGCAAAATCCACCAGCCAGCCAAGCCCCCGACCACGGAACCCACGCCAGCGGCGGGATCAGGAGTAGCAGTAGGATCGGCGGCAGGAGCTTCCTCCAGTTCGGCGGCCAACGAGCGAGCCCCGCCTCCGGTGAAGCAGCGCACCCCGGCGGCCAGCAATCTAAAGGCCCGAGTGCCCCCGCCGGTGCCACCGCGGGGTTCTCCGCGCCGCAAGGATGCCCAGGATCGCTCGACGCCAGGTACACTTCCCAAACCCATTACAAAACACACTCTGCAGGTGCCAGGCGCGGAGGGCAGGCCGCGTTTCGGGGATCGAAGGTCGCCCAGCAATGTCCAGGATTGGCTGGAGTTGCACGATCTGTTCGATGGGGTAAACGACGCTTGCGCAGCCAGTGCTCCTCCGGCGCCTCCATCTCCGCTGATTGATCCCACGGTCGCCCTACTGCGGAGCTCTTCCTTGAGGCGCCGGGAGTCTCTTCAATCGGCCTACTCCACTGCCCGCTCGGATAGCAGCTTCCGGCGGCAGCCGCCGCGACTGCTCAACCATGTGGACATCTTCCAGCGCCAGAACAGTTTTGTGGCGCGCAGCGAACGCTCCTCGGTGGGCTCGATTGTGCGCAGTTTCCCGCCGATCAGGGCGGACAGCTACCGCTCCGGTCGCTCCCGATCATCGGGCAGTATTCCCAGTGCCAGACACTCGCCGCGACGCAGTGCCCAGGAGAAGATCAAGCGGCAGCAGCGGCGGCAGCGCTATCTGCACTATGCAGACCTGGCTTTGGGCGGGGATGATTACGACAATCCGCCGGATCAGGAGGACAACCTGCTGCAGTCGGTCAGTGCGTTCCTGGAGGTGAAGCGCGAGCTGGAGGCCACACACAGGCCCAGAAGACCTTTGCCTAAGCTCGAGCTGGAGCCGCTGCCGCCGTCGGAGAGCGTTGTAAAGCTAGCGAGAAATCCTAGCAATCCCGGTCAAAGGAGACCCAAGAGAAGGGCGCCCAAGGCGGCGCCATCTACTATACCGGAAAGTGAGGGCACCTCCACGGGCAGGGGCCTGGAGAAGGACCGGGATTAGCGCTCCAACCAATCTTGCCTAGACTACTCTAGTTTTAAGTTTAAATATCTCAACGCTCACTCATTAGGTTCATCTGTTCTGCTCTGATCTCATCGTATCGCTAGGCACAACGCCATCCTGCAGCTCGACCCCGCCCCCCGCCTTCGAAGACATCTCCGAGGACAGCTCGAACAAGACCAGCACCTCGTCGATGGGGCGCCGAACCCATCACCATCACCACCATCATCATAACCAGCAGTCCCAGACCCACTCGCAGTCGCAGTCCCAGCAGTCGTACTATCTAGACCGCAAAATGAACATTGGACCCGCCTATCGCGGCTCCTACAAGGAGGATATCGTGAGGTAGGATTATGTCTAAAAGTCTAGAAGCAAATGACGATTGTAATGCGCATTCACAGCGTCTCCGAGGTGCATCTGGACACGCTGCTCGCGGTGGATACGTCGTCGAGCAGCCAGTACGGATCGAGGGGCGGCCTGGCCTGGACACCGCCCGCTTCAGGTGAGGGCTCCACTCCCACATGGACAGAGGGCACACCCAGTTTTACGGACTCCAGTTCGAGTGGTGATCTCGGTAATTGGCACTTGAGATTTGCTTTGAAATCGCTTTTTGTGTTTCTATATCTATCTGTATATGTGTATTCGTTCACGCTTGCAATCGTAGACAACTTCTCGCCCATAAACTCATCTAAAATCGATCGACACAAGCCGACGGTGGAAGATGCCATCAACTCTCTGTCCGCGGGAATGGTAAATATCGGAGGAGGCAAACGCTAGTTGCACCCATGCAGCCCACACTCTCATGTAGATCCTCCTCGCAGATACACAACTGCACTGCAAACCATTCCCCCACAAGTCGTACACCATCCTTAGATTGTTCCAAAATTGCAAAATCAAAAAAACAAACACTCCCCGTTTTTGGGTGTTAACTGCTACACTTTTATTGATCCCTCGACTCGCATATCCCACTGATCCATAACTCTTCTGTATTGCATTCTTATAGATCAACTAACATAACATGTGGTGACCGGAAAACACAGACAACAGCACACCAACCAACCAAAATCAAACAACAGTCCAAAGAAACATCACGCTGTGGACAGACAGGCCTCATACTCGTTCATACTGATAAATGCTTGCGTGTTCAGGCGCACTTGTATAGCTAGGATATAATCAAAAGGCGCTCCCCACGTAGTCTCTTTCTGTCCCAGAAAACCCATCCACACCTGCCCATCCTCTCTCCAGCGGACATCGGGTGAAAAAATCTAACCAAAATAACACTGACCACTAATGATATTACACGCATTTTCAATACCACCCTCGACACACCCCAATCATATCCAGAAAAACTCAAAAAGCAAATCAAATATTGAAGAGCAAAGTGCGCAACCAGCAACCCGTAATCCGTAACCCGTAATTCGTAATCCGGTATCCGGTATCCGTTAACCCCAAGTGTAAAGAGTTCGTTATGCGTTCGATCAGATATAATATGGAAAATATACATACAATACTGAACACTGAAAATTAATAAAAGTTTTTGCGATACTTTCGATCTCCGATATATCCACATAAGTACGTATTATGTATACCTATGTATAATCAGCAATCGCGATATTACAATATTGTTGTAAAATATTTCAATTTACAAAGCCAGACAAAAGGAGAGGAAACAAAAACAAAGAGCAAAATTATATACATATTATTCATCTGTATTTATTAACGATAATTGTAACGCGCTTAGGTTTACTCCGGACGCAAAACAGAACACGACTCGGATCTGATATTACTACGAAAACCGATGGGACAGAGACGCACGGACCCGTTCGGACAGTGGACAACATTCGACGCATACAAGATGAAAGAATTGATTATTTATTAATTAGTTGAATGTTATTTAACTTATATGCATTATTCTAAAGATTACTGAAATCCAATTGTAATTACAATAAATTAAATTGCAAGGTTGAAATTCTGGCTCTGACTGCGATTCCGTTTTCCATTCCGATTGATTTGCTACCCTAAAACATACGTACGCTCAAACAAATATTAAACAAGGCGACTAGTACAGCTTCTGCAGATCGTTCAACGACTGATTAAGGAAGTCGTTGGTCCAATCGTTCTCCGGGTTGTCCAGATGATTGTCGAAATCAATCACGTCCCGCATGGCCCCACGCTTCAGCAGCAGCGAGACGCCCTCCAGCGTCTGTGTTGACTGGGCCAGCGTGAACTTTGTCTTCGACCAGCGGGCCGCTGAAGAGCCGGACTCGGAGCCGGGGCAGTTGAATACTTGGATGGCGGGGCGGTCGTGGTTCAGCGTCACCAGCTTGTTGTCCACCAGCACCAGGCAGGCGTTCTTGAAGTTCTCCTGAATCTTCTCCGCAATCTTCACAGCCGGCGCCTTGTCCACGGTGTTGTCGTAAAAGTTCTCCGGCGCGGCATAGTAGCCTCCGATGACGAGGCCCTCGTTCTCAGCATAGGCATCGATCTGGAATCGATAAGTGATGCGTTTCAAATGGGCATTTGTACGGGTTTTTGGGGGGAAGGAAATTATGATACGGTAACTTAAAGTATACACAGAATAAAATGATTGTTATAGATTCAATTTAGTGGAAAACCTCAAAATTGACTGGCAATAACTTGTCTTCTTATTAGAAGCCAAGTATTCAACAATTATTTAGCAGCAATAAACCAATCAAACTAGTTTTCTAAAGCATCACAACATTTCTTGATTAACACCATTAGTTTAATTAAATAGAAAAGGGCAAACCACTTAGGGAATAGATATCCAGGAGGGGGCTTAGAACAGAAAAGCTTATGGGGATTATATTCACATTTTAAATGGGTTTCTAGAGGCCTTGTTATCTATATTAAATATGCTTGTCTATAAGGATTAGATTCACACTGAAAATGTGTTTCTACAGACCAAGTAAGTTAAAATACATGGAAGTCTGTGAGGAGTAAGGGTAAAACCAATGACCATCCATGTTTAGCCTACTAAACATGCCAGGATAAGGCTTATATTCATATTTAAAGTATGCCACAAGAGGCCTAGACAGCTTAATTAAGTATGTAGCTCTACAATGCCTATGTTCACACTGCAAATGTGCATCTAGAGACCTACTTAGGTTAATTAAACATGATAGTCTGTGATGAGTAAGGGTAAAGCCAATGGCCATGACAGGAAGAGGCTTATATTCGCATTTAGGGTAGGCTACAAGAGGCCTAGATGGCTTAATTAAGCATGCAGGTCTATGAGGCCCATGTTAAATTAAACATGATAGTCTGTGGGGCGTAAGGGTAAAACCAATGACCATCCGTTTGGGACTAAAGTTCAATCGCCTCTGCTGCCCAATGACTAGAAATGAACTCGAAGAGCAGCTCAACGGCAGCACTGGCCGGAAATGGGGCTGGAAAATGACATACCTGCATGAGGGCTACCTCGGCCATGGGGGTGACGTGCAGGCATTGGTGGAAGAGAGGAATCGCGTCCACAATCTCCACCAGCGGGCCCTTGGCCGATTTCTTGGCGAGCAGGAGGCCGTTGACCGCCTGGTGCGGATACTTGGCGGCGTGGAATATCAGCTTCGTGTAGGCCCGCTCGGATAACTTGTATTCGGACATTTTCTCTGATTATTCTAGCAATTTAAGTGACCAAAAAAAACGAAACATGAATTGGAAATCGGCAAATAGAATGATAAGCGCATCGCTGTGAATGGCCACTTAGAGTGACCAGAGCACTTTAGGAACATAGGCTCCACCATGGGTTCCACTATATTAAAAAGGATTCATACAGATTTCAAATAAATACAAATTATATTTCAAAGAGTTATAGAATACACTTGTTTTAATTTAATCTCTCCAATTTCCAACTCCTCGACAAGACTGTTCATTTTGACTACCCCAAGCTGCCTGGTCACATCATTCCCGCTTTGCCGCGAAAATTCAACTCAATTTCGACTTCAATTTGATTTTATTATTCCAAACTAAAATTTAATAATACGTGTATAATGGAAAAAATAACCAAATCTGTATAACATTTTATTTCGTAACTGTCCGTCTGCGTCCCGCTCTTGCTTGCTTGGCTCTCACTAATTTTTTTCTTGCTTTTTCTTTTTATATATTGTAACTAAAAAATATGTAGCAGTTCAGCTGGATGTCCCCGGAAAAGGCCTTGTATATATATGTCTATATATATATATATCTCCATGTGTCCAAACCGCTCGAATGGGTTTCTCGCTATTCTATGCTTTAGGGGATTCTTGTAGGATATTGAAGGATGTTAAGGTAACTACGTCTGGTTGTCGTGCAGGATCGCCTTGATGTCGTCGGCATCCAATGTCTCGTACTTGAGCAGCGCCTCCGCGAGCGCCTTGTGCTCCTTGGTGTGCTTGCGCAGGATCGCCTTCGCCCGCTCGTAACTCTCGCCGAGGATGCGCTTGATTTCGGCGTCCACAGCCTCCACCGTGTTGGGGCCGAGCGTCTCG
The DNA here is from genome assembly GCA_021223825.1 of Drosophila ironensis. Classification (NCBI taxonomy): domain Eukaryota; kingdom Metazoa; phylum Arthropoda; class Insecta; order Diptera; family Drosophilidae; genus Drosophila; species Drosophila ironensis. The sequence continues at coordinate 559,807 of JAJJHQ010001124.1, forward strand.
CCCGTGCCCAGGCCCTTGGACACCTCGATGGTGCGCAGGCCCACCTTGTCCGACATGCCCCAATCCCTCACCATGTGCGTGGCGATCGAGGTGGCCTGCTTAAGGTCGCTGCTCGCCCCCGACGTGATCTTGTCGGCCCCAAAGACCAGCTCCTCGGCAGCGCGTCCGCCCATCATGGTGTCCATCATCGCCAGCAGCTGTGCCTTTGTGACATGGTAGCGCTCCTTCTCGGGTATGTAGGCGGTGTGGCCCAGCGAGGGGCCGCGGGGCATGATGGTCACCTTATGCAGCGGATGTGATTCCTTGGTGTAATAGGCCACAATCGCATGTCCGCCCTCGTGGTATGCGGTGATGGTGTTGGCCTCCTCGTCCGGCAGACGCGCCTTTCGCTCCGGACCCATGAGCACCTTGTCCCGCGCCGTCTCCAAGTGCTTCATGCTCACCGTCTCGGCGCCATCGATGGCGGCTCTGCAAGCAGCGATTTCCCTTAGCAAACGTGCCAAACGAATGTATTAAAAGGGTAGACCCACCTCAGTGCCGCCTGGTTGATCATGTTCTCCAGGTCGGCTCCCGTGAAACCGGATGTGCCGCGCGCCAGCATGTCCAGGTCAATCTCGTCATGAAGAATCTTCGTCAAATACAGCGACAATATCTCCTTGCGACCGGTGAAGTCGGGCGTGGACACCATCACCTCGACATCGAAGCGACCGGGCCTGAGCAGAGCCTGGTCCAGGTCGTCACGGCGATTGGTGGCGCCCAGGACAATCACACCGGCGTTCTGATGGAAGCCATCCATTTCGGAGAGTAGCTGGTTGATAGTCTGATTCGCGTATGGGTGCAGCACGGAATTGGTACGCTTGGCGCCCACAGAGTCAATCTCGTCGATGAAGATCACACACGGAGCACGGGCCTTGGCCGCCTCTGCAAAGGATCACCAGGTTAACCAGGATTCTGGGAAATTGCAACCACAACTCACTGAATAAATCGCGCACCCTTCTGGCTCCCTGGCCAACCAGCACCTCATCGAACTCCGGCCCGGCGGCATGGAAGAAAGGAACCTTCGCCTCGCCGGCAACGGCACGGGCCAGCAGGGTCTTGCCTGTGCCCGGGGGACCTACGAGGAGAACGCCCTTTGGAAGCTTGCCGCCCAGATTGGAGAACTTCTCCGGGCTCTTAAGGAACTCCACCACCTCCTTCAGCTCCTGCTTGGCCTCGTCGCAGCCCTTGACGTCGTCGAAGGTGACGTTGATCTCCTCCGGGTCAACCTCCACCTGGTTGCCCAGCTGAATGCTACTGGAATTGAGTCGGGTTAGGCCCTGACGGAGAGAGCAAAACAAAGCTGAGGGCTCACCGGAAGACGGATCCGTTCGAGGTGGTGAAGAAGCTCAGGAAAATGCCCAGGAAAACCACGATGACCACGAGTGTCTGCAAAAACTGTGTGACAATTACTGGGAAATATTCAATAAGTGCGGAAAAGACATGGCATTCTACAGGATCCCTAATGCACTTTAAGCGATTTTATGAGGTTCCTACCTTTAGATACTTCATGGTTTTGCTGGATTTTGGTGAATCCTCTGCATTGGCCGCTGCCAAATAGCCCTCGGCGAAGGCAATCTTAAGGTTCTCCTTTAAAGGCAACGGATTAGCATGCATTATAGCGATGTTTTGCACAATCTTACGGCATTCTGGCTATTCGGATGGTCCTCGCTCTTGGCCAGCAACTTCCTCAGCTTCTCGGCCTGGAATGGTGTGTCTCCATCCGGTTTATGGGGCGCTGTGGAGAGGGCGTTCTTCAGCCGCGAGGTCATTGTGGGATTGCGCTTTTGTTCGGCTTCAATGGAGCGGTCTGTTTTGAAGCCACGCATCAGTTTTCTGTGGAAAAATGTTGCTTAAGCCAGATACTTTGGGCACCGCTTCGTTCCGTGGGTACTCACAATTGTTGGGTAGTAAAAATTGGACGCAGGAGCCCCGACGACATCGTGGAAATCATCTTGCTGTAATGGCATACGGGATGTCAGCAATTTGGAACAAGCAAAAGCGGGCGGACGACTTACACATGTGCTCCCGTGGGCAGAGCGCCCGCTGTCCCGGTTCCGCTTCCGGTGAGCGAAACTTCAAACTGATAATTTTGTAGATGGATTTGTGTTGCTGCTGTTGTTGCCTTGGCCGCTGCCGCTGCTGCTGCTGCTGCTGCTGCTGCTGCTGTGGAAGCTGATGCCGATGCGGATGCCGATGCGGATGCCGAGGCCGTGGTCTTACTGGGCTCCTCTAGGGTAACACGCACGTCGCGCATCACGCTCGGCAGAATGGCCGTGACCCTGGCCAGCGCCTCGCTGACCAATTCGCGATCCAGGATCCCACTCAGACGCGCCCGCGCCGCCTTCTCCACCATGCCCTGCAGGCTGGAGCCCGACCTGCTGAGCAGGCTTCTCAGGTCGAGGACATCGAGCATATCGTGGCTGCGGCACCCGCCCCCTGTGGACGAGGACGAGACGGTGGCGGGGACAGGGCCGGAGGAGCCATTGGCGGCGAATGTGGACTTTGAGAAGCGCGTGGCACCCGCGCCGCCCGGCAGCTTTGTGCGCTTCACGGTGTAGTAGTGCGGCTTTCTGCTGAAGTTGCCTAGGTACAGGTAGGGCTGTCATCCGTCACAAATTTCCCAGTTCACAGTTGCCAGTTCGCAGTTTACAGAACAGTTCCCAGGTTAGAAGAGAGCGTGAGTTTGGCATGTGGGGCGAGGATTGAAATTAGGTTTTGCAGCCTCTGGGGGGGAGGGGGGCGGGCGCACACTTACCACGGAGTGTGTGGTGGTGGAGAACATTTCCAAAAATACAAAACTTTAATTGATTACAACAACAGGCTCGGGATCAGGGCCAGCAGACGACACAGCTGTAACTTTACTTGACAGCGAAAATGTCATAATCTCGTTCTCGTCGCGTCGTGCGTGTTGCATCCCTGGTGCCTGCTGCTGGTGGTGGTGCGTGCCTTTCTTCCTTCCACTATTATTTTTTTATTTCCTTTTTTTTTTCTTTGATATATGTATGTTTTTCTTGCACGGATCTCCCCAGCTGCGGTCTTACGGTCAATTTTGAAATATTTATTTGTGGACAGGGTCGGTGTGGGTGGGTGCGGGTGGTCTGCGGCAATGAGGACTGTCTAATTTTTACCGACAATTATTGCACCGGTTGTATAGATTTGTTTACTCGGCCGCCTACTTTGGGTTTTTTTTGTTTTTTTGTTCCACCAGTTGGCGCCGATAGTTTGTTTTCAATGTTCTCGGAGACAGTGTTTTCAAATTCTCATTACGTTGGCTAAACTTCAAGAAAAAAATATAGCATCGGCTATATCAAAATTTATTTTGTAATGTTATAATTTTGTATTCAGCGAAGGGGACTTCGCTCTTGTAAATTTACACCTATTACCGACTTGATATGGAATAGTTTGTAGATGGATAACAGAGTGTCACCTCTAAGCTGTTCCGCCGGCGACCAGGGCTGGCGAAACACTCAGCCGGCTGTTGGCCCTTCCTTTATTTCACAAATTGCAGATAAAATTCTATCACTTATACCTTCTATGGACAGCTCTCCGTTCAACGACGGCTCGGGGCCCCCGTCTCAGGCAACCCCGCACCCCCTGGTGAGCATGTCAGCGCCCCAAGACGCCGGCGAACGCCTCAATTCCCAATCATTTTCACAGGCGGACTACCAGTTCTCCGCGGAGGAGGTGAAGGCGTTACGTGAGTGCAACACGGAGTCGTTCTTCCAGAGGAGCCTGCCGTTCGGCACGGGCCTCGGGTTGCTGGCCTACTTTGGCGTGAAGAACGGCTACCTGCAGGGCCACGGCAAGTACGGGGCCGTGCCGAAGGTGGTGATGGGCGTTATTCTGGGCTACTTTGTGGGCAAGTTCAGCTACCAGCAGCGGTGCGCCGAGAAGATCATGCGCCTGCCAAACTCCCGCCTGGGCGAGCTATTGCGCCAACGCCGGCAGGGCGGAGGGGTGATCAGCACCATCACGCCGGACGAGAACCTGGGCCGCGCCTTCACGCTCGCCCCCTTCTCGCCCAGCGCCCCGGACATTTACAGCGACGAGGCCTACCAGCCGGGCCGCAGCAGTGCCCTCAATCTGGACACAGAGTCGCGGCCCACGCTCACCGGCCTGGACGACATCTACAGGCCCACGCTGGACTGTAAGTTGGCGCCCCAAATCCTTCTCTGGCCCTCTCACTGATCGATTTTTCGAATGGTTTTGCAGCCGCTACCACGCTGGACACGGATCTGCCCTTGGAGCCGGCCAAGCCCGGGCAGACGTACGAGGATCTGCGCCGGAAGAACCGCGAGGAGTACAACAAGCGCATGCAAGGCCCCTACTCGAAGCCCTACGAGCCGCCAGCGACGGAGAGGTCTGTGCCGGAGCAGCTGCTGAACAGCGAACCGGCCTCGCAGGGCCGAAGGAACAAATACGGCGACTCCTGGACAGACTGAACAGCACACACTAGGCCCCTGTTTTACTATTTGTAATAATCATTAAAAAAAAAGCTTAAAGTTCAGGCCTTGCTCGCTGGCGTGGTGCAACTACTTTCGGGCCTCGTCGTAGTGCTCTCGATACCAGTCCACCGAGGCCTTGATGGCCGTGGCAAAGTCCGTGAACGCATAGTCGGGCAGGAGGGAGCGCAGCTTGGCGTTGGAGGCGGTCTTCTTGTACTGACCGTCCGCCTTGCTCGTATCACAGACCAGTTTGCCCTGCAAAACGCAAAGGATATAAGTAATCTCCGAGGGGAAAGTATGATCTCTGAGGCCGTGACTCACCTTAAAGTTAAACGCCTTGGCTATGGCCTCGGCCACCTCGTAGATGGTCACCTCCTGGGCCTCGTCCACGCTGAGGATGACGGGCTCGACGCTCTCGTAGCTGCGCAGCACCCAGATCAGCAGCTCCGCCAGGTCCAGCGAGTAGATGAACTGGCGCAGCGGCCTACCGCTCCCGTACACCGTGAAGACCTTCTCGCTCTCCGGCAGCTCCGGCTGCTCGCTGATCAGGCGGTGCATGCGGTGGATCATGCCCGGGATCACGTGGCTCACCTCGGGCTGGTAGTTGTCGTGCGGCCCGAAGATGTTGCAGGGTATCACCGAGGTGTAGAGCCGGCCGTGCTTGTCGTGGTAGGCGTGGTTCTGCACGTCGATCAGCCGCTTGGCGTACGAGTAGCCATAGTTGGAGGGGTGCGGCGGCCCGTTGTGCACCATCGTCTCGTCGATGGGATAGCTGGTCTGGTCCGGGAAAATGCACGTGGACAGGCAGGAGACGACCTTGACGCAGTCCAGTTCGTGGGCCGTCTGCAGGACATGGTCGTTGATCAGCAGGTTGTTGCGCTACCAAGAAAACGAGAAAAGACAAAGAAATTGCAGGAGTTGCCTTGCTTATTTGCGGCCCATTTGCGCTCACCAGAAAGTCCAGGTTGTTGTTCATGTTGTGGAACAGGCCGCCCACCATGGCCGCCAGGTGTATCACATGCGTGGGCTGTTCCCTCTTGAAGAGTGCCTGCGTGGCCGCCAGTTCTCTGGGGAATTGCATTTGTTTACATTACAAGCTTCCCCGGTTGGCTTTCGGGAGGGCTACTCACGTCAAGTTGGCATCCTGGGAGCCGGCAAAGTACCATTTCTCGTCGGCGGGAGCCTGCTCCTTGATTTTCGCCTCCAGGGCCCTGCCCACGAGCCCGGTTCCGCCTGTGACGAGCACTTTTTTCATGACTTCACCTTGTTGCACTCGACGGACAAATCAACTGGTCGCCGTGGTCAGACGGCGGCAGTATGACCATATGACCAGGTGTGCCAGAGCTGGCCATCTAGCTGGTTTCAAGCTAAGACTGAGATTAAATCACGATATGCGAGGTTTTTGCAGGTTTTAATACCTAAAAAATGCTTGTTTGCCAAAGTTTAGCTGAATACAAAATTCGAGTTTGTTGTAAACTTTAAAAATCACTTCTTTGTTATATATATATTTTAATATTGATTTGCCATTAATAAAT